>CM071847.1:9240703-9435045 GCA_036507275.1 Sicyos edulis
AGTTGTGTGGACCCTGCGATATATTATGCGATTGCTGATTGATTGCTTGTTTGTGTTTATTGACATATTTAGTAATAGGTGCTAGTTTCTGAATTCCCGGTTAGCATGATTTTCCTGATTTATTCTCATGTTAATCCATGCTAGGTTGTTCCTTTCTCGCATGCTCGTATCTGTTCCTTGCTTCGTAGTATCATGCTAGGCTCGTTGTATTCTTATTGAGCACGTATTGGATTTTATGGAATTGTTTGCTTGATTGCTAGGCGGAGTTAGAGTTGCGGTGTAGATAGCATCATCCGGGCCCGATGCATAAAGTACCTTGCATCCATGGCGGGGGCGCCGAGACGCTTCTCGCCTGACCCCGTGAGGGATTAGCTAACCCAACCGGTAGGCCTCCGTAATCTTGGGTGAGGGTGGCAGTTGTTAATGCCCCAACGGTCGGGATGATGACTTTGCATTGCCTCGTCCCCGACGGCCAAGGCACGCCCTCGGCGTGTTCGGCCGTAGCCCCGATTGCCACTGTTAAGGCAAGGACGGCTTCTGGTGTAAGCCTACCACGACCGCCCTTGGCCCAAGGTGCGGTGGTTCAGCCGACATAGTTTACGTGTCCGTGTCTCACACCCCTATGTCGCTGACACCGATCCAAAGATTTAGTTAGGCGTGGTGATCGGACATGGGCGCCTTGCCTTCGACACTGCACCCCCATAGTCCGTGTAGTAGCACGCGGTGCATGCTTACGCTCATTACAGCCGCCGATCGAGAGCTCCTCGGGATTGTGAGCCGTGTACCTTTCAAATCAACGATGAGACAGTGCCGAGGTCGGGACTTGTTTCTCTTATAGGCGACTTGTGTGGTGATATTATTTCCGGACTAAGACCCTAAATTGGCATCCGAGGCCCAAGTGTGGGCTAAGCTATGTGCTCTATTCTGTGTTTATACTCATAGCTTGCATACATTCATCGGATGACCATGTATATCGTATTGTACCCCTGTTGGGGATTCTTCTTGAGTAATTCGTTACTCACCCTTATTATTGTGGTTTTTCCACAGTAACCAAGTTAAGAGACAGGATGGTCAAGGAGGAGTCGTGATCATGGGGCTCAATCATCAAACTCGATTTTGTGTTATGACTCTTTATGTTTTATTTTCCCTGACGCATGTATGTGGCAAGGCACGGAGCCCTAGGATGTTTTCTGAATATTTTGTGGATTCCAAAGATATTGTATCTAGACATGTTTTGAATGATTTTAAGAAATCTCTGATCGGAGTATACTTTGGAAATGTATTTATCTTGGAACAGGTGCTTGGAAACAGGGACAGGTTCCAGGGAAAATGCCTAGTTTTTAAAGGGGTTATTTTGAATGTTTTGTTTTAATTGGAATCCGAAATCATGTCTGTTTTAAATGTCCTTTACTTTGAATGCATGCATTGGGGTAAGGGCCCATTTAGTGCCCCATTCGGTCGGTCCTTTCAAATTCGGCGGTGCCCACCGCTGCTCGCCTCTGCTACCGACCGCCTGCCTCTTGCTGCCGAGAGCCTATTTTTGCCAAGAGAGTTGGGCCGAGACCTAGTGCCTTCTCGGGTGGTAATTCCCGAGCCTCCACTCTTTTGGACCTTAAGATATTAGTTGTTGTTTGCTTAATTAGGTTGGTTTTATTTGATTGCTTAGGTTGCTCGGGTTCACTTAGAAGCTCGAGGGTCACTTGTAGGTTGTGGTTGCTATTCTCTGATTGCTCCCAGGTAAGGATTTCTTACCGTGGTTGTGTGGACCCTGCGATGCTTTCAGGATTGTGCCTTGTATGCTTGGTTACTGTTATGAGCATGTTAGCTATAGGACAGCTGGTGTTTGAAATCTTGCTAGCATGTTTGCTTGTTGTTCATGTTAGTGCCATGCTAGGTTTATTCTTCCAGCATGCTTTTGATTCCTACTTGAGTTCGTAGTATCATGCTAGGGACTTTCCTTACCCTGGCATATCCATGTTTCCTGTTCGTATTCTGTTGATTTTTTGCTAGGGTTAGACAGGTAATGTTGATTGTCTGTTTGTTAAGCTAGTTTGTGTCCTCGTGCTTAGGAGACCGTTAGGGGTTGTAGGTTTAGGTTCCGCTTGGGTAAGTCCCTGATGGGCACCAATGCGTTGCTAGTGTATGTAAGTCCTCGATGGGCACTACACTATTGGTTTATGTGTAAGTCCCCGATGGGCATCATTGATTGGAGGTGTAAGACCCCGATGGGCTTCCTAGATGTGTAAAACCCCGATGGGCATCATTGATTGGAGGTGTAAGACCCCGATGGGCATCCTAGATGTGTAAGACCCCAATGGGCATCATTGATTGGAGGTGTAAGACCCCGATGGGCTTCCTAGATGTGTAAGACCCCGATGGGCATCATTGATTGGAGGTGTAAGACCCCGATGGGCATCCTAGATGTGTAAGACCCCGATGGGCATCATTGATTGGAGGTGTAAGACCCCGATGGGCATCCTAGATGTGTAAGACCCCGATGGGCATCATTGATTGGAGGTGTAAGTCCCCGATGGGCATCCTGGTGTAAGTCCCCGATGGGCATCACTGAGTCCTAGGTTGTGTAAGACCCCGAAGGGCATCCAGGTGTAGAACCTAGGATAGGTGGTTGATGTAAGCCCTTGAATAGGCAATTTCTAGACCGGCGGTTAGCCTGAGCCAACTTGTTGCTTCTGAGCTCGTCTTGTTTGCATGTATACTAGGGTGCTAGATGACTGAAGTATCGTATTGTACCCCGGTTGGGGATTCTTACTGAGTATGTTTATACTCACCCTTATTTCTGTGGTTTTTCCACTAGGTAACTTGGGACAGCACTAGGATGGCTAGCGGATGGAGCTGTTTGATCATGGGGGTCACAAGACTGACGTTTATTGTTTGCATTTGTTTATTCAACATGTAGATGGACAGGAGTCCTAGGGGAATGATGTTAAAGTTGTTTAAACTGTTTGAATGTTCTTTTATAAATACTGGCCAGGCTTGTTTTACCTTGTTGGATTGCTTTATGAAAATTGTTGGTTATGTTTTAAGTGTTCCCCGTTTCCAAATGTTTTGAAAAGTTTTAAATATGAGCACTAAACCGCTTGTTGAAATATTTAACTTGCATGCTGAGTGAGGACCTAGGTTTAGGACCGTATTTCAGGTCGGGTCCTTACAGTATATTAAGATATTGGCTTAAATAAAGCTATATTTGAGAGCTCAAATATCTTACTAGCATATGTTCCTTACCAATATGCTATAAACTCATCTTAATTATTAATTAATTCATACACACATTTTCTTTATTATTTTATTTTTAAAAAAATATTTATGAGGTATGAATTCAATTCCTTTATATAGGAAATGTGAGATTAACACAACTCGAGAACCCAACCCGATCCAAAAATATAGGATTGGGTTTGTTAAGGATCTCACATCGGATAGAGTGGAGACCTCATAATAATATAAAAGAGATATGGGTTACTCTACTCATGACCAATTGGTTTTGAGGTGGAACCCCATATAATCTAATATGGTATCAGAACCCATTAAACTCAAATGGGTATGTGGTGGGCATGGGTGGAACCCCATATAATCCTACTAGTATTTTATGATGGGTTATATTGTTCATTCCAACCTGCTTTAAAATTTCAAATTTAATGTTATATTTGCGATTGATGATAAGAAACTCAAAAGTTTAAATAAATTACAAGGTTATAAATGAATTATAAATTATAGTGTTAATTTTGATGTAATAATAAACAAGTGTATTTTTGAAACAAAAATTTAACGATTTCCATAAAAAATTAACAGTAAGGGTATTTTTGAAACATTTTTTAAAGTTCAAAGGTACTTTTGAAACTTTTCAAAGTTTAGGGGTAAGTTTGACAAAAATGTGATAGTTTAGGGACATGTTTGATAATTTAGCCTAATTATTATCATTACTATCTGTATTATTATGTTTGTAATTAATACAATTATAATTATTATTAGCATTGTTCCGAGGAAGAAAATTATTAATAGCATTGTTTCGAGTGAAAATATTGAGTTCAAGTGTTTAAGTATTTTATCCTTTGTAGGTCAAAAATGGTATTGGATGGTGTCATTTTCATGGAAGGAAAGAATAATTCTCGGAGGGAATTAATTTTCTTCTTTTTTCTTTGTCTGAATCATGCCATGCTCTTGAGTGATCATGTTGATGTTAGATTACTCCTCAAAGTCTATTAAAAAATCCCAAGATATGGGATATGGTAGTTTATGGGTTACAGTTGAAATTTTGCTATTCCAATGTGGTTAAGACCATGGCACGAAGGACTTTCCCTCAGATACTCTTTTGGTTTTGGTATTGGTTGTGATAGGTCGTGTGATCACACTCTGGCATGTGGAAGTCAACTAGTATGTGGTCTCATTAAGGGGTATGTTTGTACTAGTTTTAATGGTTAATGAAGTGTTATTTAAAAAAAAAAAACTATTTTTTTAGTCATATTGAGAGAGGGAGAATAATAATAAAAAAGGGTTTATCCTTTGTAAAGTGAATGATAATAATAAATATAATAATGATTTTCTCAAAAAGAAAATAAAAATGTTAATAAATTTAATAATGAGTATAATTATAATAATAAATAGCAATAATAATAACATGATCATAATTCTTTTGACATAATAATAATAAGAGGATTCTCCACATATAATAAAAAATGATAAAATATTTTAGCACAAAATCAAAATTTCTTTTCTTTGAATTTGTGGTGTTGATTTTGCATAACAGAAACAAACAAAACTAATTCACTACTGCCGATTGAGAGTAATCAAAATCAAAATCAAAATTAATTCATTTGTAACAGGAAATCCAAATTGAGTTCTTTCACTCATAAAATTCAATTCTCTATCGATTGAGTTCTATCCTGTTAGAAAATCATGTGTTATAAATGGATTATTTTTTAAATTGGATTGCAAATATAATACAAGTGTTATTGAGAGTAAATTCCCTCATAAAAAAAAATTAATATTATTATTATTAAAATAGTAATATTAAAAATAATTATTAATAATATTAAGGGGGTTTTTCATGTATATTAAAAAAAAAAAAATTTCATGTATAGCACAATTTCCAAACTTATTCATTTGTGGCACAAAAGTGATTGAAGTCTATCAATTTGCTGATTGAAGTCTATCAGTTGAATTGATAGAAGTCTAAAGTGAACTGATAGAAGCCTATTAGTTGACTAATAGAAGTCTAAGGTCTATCAATTGAACTGATAGAAATATAAAATCTATCAGTTGAATTGATAGAAGTCTAAATAGAAATTTTGGGCAAAATGTACTATGAATGAAATTGTTTTAAAGGCTACAATTGTAATGAAGAGCAAAAAATATGCTAGTACGATAAATTCCCAAAGTATTATTATAAAGGAAATTTGCATGTATATTAAAAAAAAAAAATCCATGTATAGCACAATTCCCAAACTTATTCATTTGTGGTACAAAAATGATTGAAGTCTATCAATTTGCATTGCTCAATCACTCAAAATCGATTGAAGTCTATCAGTTAAACTAATAGAAGTTTAAAGTCTATCGGTTGAACTGATAGAAGTCTATTAGTTGAAGCGATAGAAGTCTATTAGTTGAGCTGATAGAAGTCTGATGATGTTAGAATAAGAATTTTGGGCAAAATGTGCTGTGGATGAAATTATTTTAAAAAATGTGCTATGGATGAAATTATTTTTAAAAATCTGATATAATTATAATGAAGAGCAAAAAATATGCTATGGAGGATAAATTCCCTAAAAGGAATAGTAACTTTTTGTCTTAGATTATTAAACTCACTTTTTTCAATAAGTACTTGAATTTTGTGGGTTAAATGTTCGTGTATTTTTAGTCTACATGGAGTTTTCTCACAATACCATTGCAATAAAAAGGAAAATATTAACTTCTAACTTTGATTCTAAAAAGCTATAATACATTTACTCGAACACATGAAATTCTAATTTTTTGAATTAGCACAAAATCATTTTTTATAAAGTTATAATGTAGAAGTAGTTCAAACACTTATCACGGTTTTATGCACGATATGCTATCCATCTAAAAATTTGAAATTCTAATAATTTTAAAACAGAAAGCTTTCATTTTTATCATTTATAACCAATTTTTGTAACCCAAAAGTTTTAATTTTTGAACTTTTAATATACAAAAAATCGTAACATTTTTTTAGACTATTAAACTCGTCACTTTTTACATTGAGTATTTGCATTTTGTGGTTCAAATTTTCATTGGTAGTCAACATGGAGTTTCCTCACAACACTATGGCAATAAAAAAGAAAATATTTCATTCTAACCATAATCTCAAAACCTCAAAACATGTTGACTACAACTAACATAAAATCGTTTTTTATAAAGTTAAAGTGGGCAAGTAGTTCAAACATTTGTCGTTGTCTTCTGCACCATTTCCCATTCGTGTCTAAAATTTGAAATTTTGATAATTTAAAAACACAAAAAGTTTTATTTTTTCAACTTTAAAACTAAAATTTTTTAAAACCCAAAAGTAACTTTTTGTCTTTAGATTATTAAACTCACTTTTTTCAATAAGTACTTGAATTTTGTAGGTCAAATATTCATGTATTTTTTTTCTACATGGAGTTTTCTCTCAACACCATTGCAATAGAAAGGAAAATATTATCTTCTAACTTTGATTCTAAAACGCTAAAACACACTTACTCGAACACATGGAATTCTAATATTTTGAACTAACACAAAATCATTTTTTATAAGGTTAATGTGTGCAAGTAGTTCTAATATTTATCTCGCCGTCTTCTACACCTTTTCCTATTCGTGTCTAAAATTTGAAATTATCATAATTTAAAAATAGAAAAGTTTTATTTTTTCAATTTTAAATCTTTTTTTTTTTAAAAAAAACCCGAAATTTTAAATTTTTTAATCTTTGCTATTAACAAAATCGTAACTTTTAGTCTTTAGATTATTAAACTCACTTTTTTTTCGCTGAGTACTTGAATTTTTTAGGTAAAATGCTCGTGTATCATGGAGTTTTCTCACAACACCATTGTAATAAAAAAAAATTCATTCTAGCCATTATCCTATACCTTGAAACACATTAAATATATGCATGAAATTCTAATCTTTCACACTAACACAAAATCATTTTTTATAAAGTTAATGTGTGCAAGTAGCATAAACATTTATGGTTGTCTTCTTTACCATTTTCAACTTTAAAACTTTTTTTTTTTAAACCAAAAAGTTTAAATTTTTAAATCTTTGATAATAAATAGATCCTAACTTTTTGTTTTTAGACTATTAAACTTACTTTTTTTGCAAAGTACTTGAATTTCGTGGGTCAAATGTTCGTGTATTTTTAGTCTACATGGACTTTTCTCACAACACCATTGCAATAAAAAGAAAAACATGACCTTCTAACTTTGATTCTAAATTGCTATAAC
Source organism: Sicyos edulis (assembly GCA_036507275.1). Taxonomy (NCBI): domain Eukaryota; kingdom Viridiplantae; phylum Streptophyta; class Magnoliopsida; order Cucurbitales; family Cucurbitaceae; genus Sicyos; species Sicyos edulis. Next base: position 9,248,149 of record CM071847.1, read on the forward strand.
ACACTTACTCGAACACATGAAATTCTAATCTTCCGAATTAACATTTTTTTTTATAAAGTTATAGTGTGGAAGTAGTTAAAAACAAAAAGTTTTCATTTTTATCATTTAAAACCAATTTTTTAAAACCCAAAAGTTATAATATTTGAACTTTTGATGTACAAAAAATCGTAACTTTTTGTTTTTAAACTATCAAACTTACTTTTTTCGTTGAGTATTTGAATTTTCTGGGTCAAATTTTAGTTTGTTTTAGTGTACATGAAGTTTTCTTACAACACCGTTGCAATAAAAAAGAAAATATTCCATTCTAACCTTAATCCTGAAACCTTGAAACATGTTGACTACAACGCATTTAATTATAATCTATTGAACTAATACAAAATCATTTTTTATCAAAATTAATATGTGCAAGTAGTTCAAATATTTATTGTTGTCTTCTATACCTTTTCCTATTCGTGTCTAAAATTTGAAATTATGATAATTTAAAAACAAAAAAAGTTTTATTTTTTCAACTTTAAAACTAAATTTTTTTAAAACCTAAAAGTTTAGATTTTTGAATCTTTGCTATTAAAAAATAGTAAATTTTAGAATTTAGATTATTAAACTCACTTTTTTTCGCTTGTACTTGAATTTTTTAGGCCAAATGTTAGTGTATGTCTACATGGAGTTTCCTCACAACACTATTGTAACGGCCCGAAATTTTCATCCCGGTCTTCCCGGGAGGCCCAGGGGCATTTTGGTAATTTTGGGTCGGGCCGACAGGGCCGGTTTTGAAATTGTAAATTGCCGGAAAAATTATGAGTCGATTTGAATGGGATCGGGAATTTTGGTGAAGACATTTGGGCTTGGGAAAAGGTAAAAATAAATAGGGAATTAAATAGCGCGTCGAGTGAGATTCGAGCCAAGGACGTGTCGCATGCTAGGCGAAGTATATGCCACCACCGAGCAACTGGCGTGTTTGGTAATCTACGCGCGATCTTGTATATATGCCGTGGCGCAGCGAGATTTAATATAAAAGCAGAATTTCGCCCGATTCCTTCCCCATTTCTCTTCTTCTTCTTCGCGACTCTTCTCCGACCGACCAGCGATTTCTCCCTCGTCGACCGGTCATTTCCGAGCTCCTCTTCTCCAGTTCAAAGTACATTCTTTCCCCCGGGCAGCAGGTACTTCTCCTTCTTCTTCTTCTCCTTCAAAATTCGAGTTCTTCACCCCTGTTTCGGGCTTCGCCATTTTCGGCCGAGTCGAGGTAATTTGAGGTATGGGTTTTGTGCAGCTAGTGTAGGGGAGTTTGCCATCAAATAATCGCTCGTCGAATCCCCTTGGATCGCTCGACTTCGGGTTTCTCCTTCGCCTCGCTCGGGCGCGAAAACAGCCCTCGCCGCCGACGCCGTGCGCATCTCCTCGCACCCGCGCGCACGCCTCGCTCAGCTCCGTATCACGCCGCGCGCCGTCCTAGCTGTGCCGCTCGCCCGCTCGCGCCCTCGCGCCTCTGCATCGCTCGCGCGCCCGCGTTCGTGCCCAACGCCTCGTTTCTTCCGCTAGCGCAGCTCGCGCTTCCTGCCCGCCGCGCCCGCGCGTGCAAAACCAGCCCCGTTGCTGCCCCGTTCGTGTAATCGGCTCATTCGTGCGTTCGTCGCGCCTTGTGAGTTGCTCCCGAGCTGAGCCTCGTTTATTTTATTATATTTAGGCCTATTGTGTGATTTTTGTTGTGATTGATAGGTTCTCGGTAGCTAGTTCGAGCTCGTTCACCATTTAGGTTTTCGTGTCAAATCGTCCCCGGCCAAGGTAAGGATTTCTTACCGGAGTTGTGTGGACCCTGCGATATATTATGCGATTGCTGATTGACAACTTGTTTGTGTTTATTGACATGTGTAGCTAGGTATTCTATTCTGAATTCCCGATTAGCATGATTTTCCTGATTTAATTCTCATGTTAATCCATGCTACGTTGTTCGTTTCTAGCATGCTCGTATCTGTTCCTTGCTTCGTAGTATCATGCTAGGCTCGTTGTATTCTTATTGAGCACGTATTGGATTTTATGGATTTGTTTGCTGATTGCTAGGGCAGGTTAGAGTTGCAGGTAGATAGCATCATCCGGGCCTGATGCATAAAGTACCTTGCATCCATGGCAGGGACGTCGAGCAAGTCATTCCATCCCTGGACCCCGTGAGGGATTAGCTAACCCTACCGGTAGGCCCTGCAATCTTGGGTGAGGGTGGCAGTTGTTAATGCCCCAACGGTCGGGATGATGACTTGGCATTGCCTCGCCCCCGGCCCGGCATGCATGTCCTCGGCATGTTTGGCGTAGCCCTTGATTGCCACCGTTAAGGCAAGGACGGCTTCGGTGTAAGCCTACCACGACCGCCTCCTTGGCCCTGTGTGCGGTGGTTCAGTGACATAGTTTACGTGTCCAAGTCTCACACCCCTATGTCGCTGACACCGATCGAGAGATTTAGTTAGGCGTGGGGATCGGACATGGGCGACTTTTGCCTCTAGACCCGCACCCCATAGTCTGCGCAGAGAGCCGCGCGGTACATACTTACGCTCATTCTGGCGCGGCCGGAGAGAGCTCATTGGGATCTTGAGCGATGTGTACCTTTCGTCGATGAGAAACGCCGAGGCCGGGACTTGTTTCTCGTATAGGGCGACTTGTGTATTGGATTGTGTGGTGATATTATTCTGGACTAAAACCTTAAATTGGCATCCGAGGCCCAAGTGTGGGCTAAGCTATGTGCTCTATTCTGTGTTTATATTCATAGCTTGCATACGCTCATCGAGATGACCATGTATATCGTATTGTACCCCGTTGAGGATTCTTACTTGAGTAATTCGTTACTCACCCTTATCGTGGTTTTTCCACAGTAACCAAGTTGTGAGACAGGGATGGTCAAGGAGGAGGAGCTGTGATCATGGGGCTCAGTCATCAAACTCTGATTTTGTGTTATGACTCTTTATTGTAAGGGACCGACCTGAATGGGGCACTAAATGGGCCCTTACCCCAATGCATGCATTCAAAGTAAAGGACATTTAAAACAGACATGATTTCGGATTCCAATTAAAACAAAACATTCAAAATAACCCCTTTAGAAACTAGACATTTTCCCCGAAACTCGTCCCTATTTCCAAGCACTGCTTCCGGGATAAATACATTTCCAAAGTTTACTCTGATCGAGAGATTTACTAAAAGCCATTCAAAACTGTTCGAGATACAACATGCTTTGGAATCCACAAATACATTCGTAAACACCCTAGGGCTCCGTGCCCAACTACATGCATTCGAGAGGACACTTAAATCATAAACATAAACATAAGACTCGAGAGTTGAACAACGGGTTCCATGATCACAGCCTCCTCCTCCACCATCCCGCCTCGCGCCATGGTTTCTGAAAGATAAGTAAGGGTGAGTAACGAATTACTCAAGAAGAATCCCCAACCGGGTACAATACGATATACATGGTCATCTCGAGAAAGATATGCAAGCTATGAATATAAACACAGATAGAGCACATAGCTTAGCCCACACTTGGGCCTCGGATGCCAACTCGTGGTCTTAGTCCGAATCAAACACCACACAACACATCACACAAGTCGCCCTATACGAGAAACAAGTCCCGCCTCACTGTTCTCATCGTCGACGAAAGGTACACCGCTCACAATCCCGAGGAGCTCTCGATCGGCGCTGTAATGAGCGTAAGCATGCACCGCGTGCTCTGCAGACTATGGGGTTGCCAGTGGTCCGAAGGCAAGCCGCCCATATCCAAATACCACGCCTAACTAAATCTTTGGATCGGTGTCACCGACATAGGTGTGTGACTCGACACGTAAACTATGTCACCTGAACCACACTTTCGGGGCCAAGAAACGGTCGTGGTAGGATTACACCAGAAGCCGCCCTGCCTTTAACAGTGGCAATCGTGGCTCTTGCCAAACATGCTGAGGACATGCCGGCTGCCGGGGACGAGGCAATGCCAAGTCATCATCCCGACCGTTGGGGCATTTAACAGTCTGCCACCCTCACCCAAGATTGCAGGGCCTACCGCTCGGGTTAGCTAATCCCTCACGGGGTCTAGGGACGGAATGACTTGCTCGACGTCCCTGCCATGGATGCAAGGTTCTTTATGCATCAGGCCCGGATGATGCTATCTACCTGCAATTCTAACCTGCCCTAGCAAACAACAAACAATTCCATAAAATCCAATACGTGCTCAATAAGAATACAACGAGCCTAGCATGATACTACGAAGCAAGGAACAGATACGAGCATGCCAGAAAGGAACAACCTAACATGGATTAACATGAGAATTAACCAAGAAATCATGCTAACCGAATTCGATTGAAGCACCTAGCTACACATGTCAATAATCACAAACAAGCAATCAATCAACAATCACATATAATATCGCAGGTCCACACAACTCCGGTAAGAAATCCTTACCTTGGTCGGGACGGATTGGCACGAAATCCTAAGTCGCGAACAATCTCGATCTAGCTCATCGGGAACCTATCAATCATCACAATAATCACACAATAGGCCTAAATACAATAAAATAAATGAGGCTCACCTCGGAGCAACTCACGAGGCACGACAAACGCGCACGAACGAGCCGATTGCACGAACGGGCAAAGAACGGGTTGGCCGGGCGCGCGGGGCGCAGAAATGGGCGAGGCTGGCGCGTCTGGCGCGCGCCGCGCTGCCGCGACGAACGCGGCGCGGTTGGGCGTGAGGGGCGCGGCGCGCTGGCGCTGGCGATGCGATGCGACGCGTGAGCGGGCGAGGCGGCGGCGCGCGAGTGCGAGGCGAGGCGATGCACGGCGCGTGGCTTCGCGGAGCGCTCAGCCTGCGCGCACGCGCGGCGAGCGAGCGATCGAGAAGGGGAAAACGAGCTCGATTTCGAGCGATTTGGCAAGATTTGACGAGCGATTTTTGGTTGGAAGAACTCCTCTACTCCAGCTGCACAAAACCCACCCATCGATTTACTTCAACACGGCCGAAAAAAATGGAAACACAAAACAGAGGAAAAATCTCGACGGAAAAGAGAAGGAGAAGAAAAAGAGAAGAAGAAGAAGAAGAAGAAGAAGAAGAAGAGAGCTCTCCGGAGGGACGAACGGCGAGGGAGAGAACGTTGGTCGCGAGGGAGGGAAATCGCGAGAGCTACGCAGTCGGTTGGTGAAGAATCGAGAAGAAGAAGAAGGGGAAGGAGGAAGAAGGCTCGACTGCTCTGCTTTAAATCGAACGAACGAAAACACGCTTATATATTAGATCGCGCGATTAAGATAACAAACACGCCCAGTGGCTCGGCTGGCTGAGCCCTCTGCCTAGCACATGACACGCCCACGGTTCGATTCTTGCTCGACGCGCTATTTAATTCCTTATTTGTTTTTACCTTTTTCCAAGCCCAAAAGTCTTCACCAAAAATCCCGATCCTTTTCAAATTGACTCATAATTATTCCGACAATTTCTAATTTCAAAACCGGCCCTGTCGGCACGACCCAAAATTACCAAAATGCCCCTGGGCCTCCCGGGAAGACCGGGATGAAATTTCCGGGCAGTTACATTTATGTTTTATTTTCCCCTGAATGCATGTAGCCGGGCACGGAGCCCTAGGATGTTTTCTGAATATTTTGTGGATTCCAGCATTATTGTATTTAGACATGTTTTGAATGATTTTAAGAAATCTCTGATCGGAGTATACTTTGGAAATGTATTTATCTTGGAACAGGTGCTTGGAAATAGGGACAGGTTCCAGGGAAATTGTCTAGTTTTTAAAGGGGTTATTTTGAATGTTTTTGTTTTAATTGGAATCCGAAATCATGTCTGTTTAATGTCCTTTACTTTGAATGCATGCATTGGGGTAAGGGCCCATTTAGTGCCCCATTCGGGTTGGTCCCTTACAGTTGGTATCAGAGCTCAGAGTCATAAATTCTATAGTTTGACCTTTTGTTGTAGGTCGTTTTCCCATGATCACTAGCACTCCGGCGGTCATCATCAGTGCGCCTAAGTTTGCTTTTTGTTGTAAGAAAAAGGGTTAAGAATTTACAATACCTGTCATCGAGTGTATGCCTTGTGTAGTGTTGTGGAGCGGAGACGAGCAGGTTCTGGCTCGTTATTGGTTTGGGTTTAGAGCGCCATCATGCCAACTTCCCGCAGTGTGTGATGTATGTTGTGGCTTGTTGTGGTATCCAGATAGATTCGGATGCCCTGGGACATCGTTCCAGAGGGAGGTAGAGATTGGACTCCCATAGGCCAACTGTGGCCCAATTGATGGTTTTCCCCTAGTGAGAGGGTGGAGGTGCTTTGCCTTGGAATGCCACTCCAAGAGAAAAGTTAGCTGTGGTTGTGCTGAAGTGGATGTTTGTGGAGCAGGTCCCCGTGTGGACTAGCCTGGGTAGCTCAAGTATTGATCTTGAGCCTTGATGGATTATTTGGTTGCCCAGAGAGTGGTTGCAAAGTTGGTAGCCTTCGAGGAGGTTGATGAGGCATCTTGGTGCTTCTGTAAAGTGTTGTTGTTTGCGACCAAGTATGTTTTAACCCGGTGATTAAGGGTGCGAAGTAAGCGGTGTTCTCTGAATTTGGATCCGTTGGTGGTTTCCTCAGTGGTTTGATAGAAGTGAACACTTTTCTTTTGGTAAGCCCTAGAGTAGGGTTAGTTGCTGCATGTTGAGAGAGAGCCGGCCAGAGTTTGTTGAGCATCATGTGGAGATGCAAGAGTAGGCCGTGAGCATTTAGCTTGATGATATGCCTTAGGCATAGTTGTTGGAGTTGAGCCCTTGTATGCTTAGCCAGAGTTCGTGTCACTTGAGGTTGTGACCTTGTTGGCCCCGTTGTAGTAAGATGTGGATTTGGTAGTAGTGGCACTTGAGGTGCATTGGTTGGTGTGCCGCTTTGGCACTAAATCTAGTTAAGGCCTGAGTTTGGCATGGGCATAGCAGATGGGTCTATGCCGTTCGGAGTTCAGCGTACTCCTTTAGCCTTGGATCCGTTATGGTAGTTGCACCTGTGGAGGTCGTGCAAAAGGGCTAGTTCAGTGGTAATCGAAAGATTTCAAGCGAAAGGATATTCGAGAGGAGCCGGAGCCTTTTTCCCAGTGCTACTGGAGGTTGAGTAAGTCAAGCAGGTTGTCGGTTGGTAAGTGTTAGTGCGCGTGCATCTCACGCTAGTGTTAAGGCCAAGAGATCTTTGTGGTTGGTAGTGCGGTCAACTACCTTCGAGTGCCTAAATCTCAGGAAAGTTGAGCATCGTAGAAGCAAGTTGGGTCCAGCTGAGGGACCATGAGTTGGATGCCAATGAGGTGAGTAGGTCATTTGTGAGAAGAGTTGGGTGCCTTATGGGTAAGCACCCTTGGTAGAGGCCTGGTATAAAGTAAGTTTGGTTTGGCATGGTTATGCTTTGGTAGAGCAAGGTTGCCACAGCTTCGAGCATCGTGTGGAGATGGAACTTTGGGTGTTCCGTTGATTGGTTGTATCTCTGCCAGGAGCTAGTGTGGCTTGTGGGAAAAGCATTTGTTAGTCTTGGATCGTTAAGTGAAGGTTGGGAGTTGTGCACACAAGTGTGTTTTGTGTGGTTCGTTCTGTGGCGAGAATTTCAGATCCATGTAGGGTTTGCTTTGGGGATCTGGTGCTCAGTTCTTGGAAAGGTTGGACTCCAGGTGGATGTTGTAAGGCTTTAGTGAGGAGGGTAAGGATACCATGCTCGTGGTATCAGGATGTTGCTTAGGTAAGATTTGTTAAGTGGACCTAAGCTTGGTTGGCGGATCTTCTTGTTGATCCTCATGACTAAGAGAGTTGTTCGGATCCTTCCTTGGGTAGGAGTTATGTTGTGGTTGATGTCTGAGTAGGAGGATGACGCATTCGGTAGCGTTTCGGGTCCTCTTGGTTTCCAAGGAGTTGGAGTTGGCCAGCATGTTTGTGTTGCTGGAAAAAAAAAAAAAGAGTTGTTGTTGTTCAGGCAGTTGGCTGTTAGTCCGTTAGTTGGCAGTGGGTGTCGAGGGTTGTCGGAGAACCCTAGGTAGTGGAGAGCCTCTCTAGAGCTCAATCAGGCCCAGATAGTGAGTTTCAGTTGGCAAGTTGAAGCCGTGTAGTTTGTAGCCTCGGGTGAGTTGTTGGCAGTCTTGGTAGCCTAGCAAGTTAATAATTGTTTGGAGTAGAGTCCGGATTGGTTCCGGTATGGTGACAAGTTGATGCTTGGTGTTGACCAAGGTGTGGTTTGGAATTGCTAGAAGTCAGTTTTGCTCGTGGGGCAAATGGTTCGTGCCCTGTTGGTTGTCTTCTTGTTTCCAGGAAAGTTGAGAGTTGCCCCGTTGGTATTTGGAGGTCCAGTTCGTGGTGGACCCCTGTTGCTACCCCGTAAGATTTTGATCTTCTGGCTTTAGTGGAGCAAGACAGTGAATGTATGTGGAGCTCTCTGTTCTTCGGTTGTCTGCTCGTAGGAGCCGTTTCTTTCTGGGTTTGGCAGTTTGCTGCCGTCGGTTTGTTAAGGATTTTTCCGCCATAGCCTCGCCCCTCACTCGTTTGACGAGGAAGGGTGTCGAGTTTATTTGGAACAGTAAGTGTGATGAGAGCTTTGCCAGGCTCAAGCGCGCTTTTGACTTCAAACCGACTGTTGGCGGTCGGAGGGGACAGGTGGTTTCGTGGTTTACAATTATGCTTCCAAGTTCGTGTTGGGTTGTGTGTTGATGCAGCACGGGAAGGTCATTGCTTATGTTTCCCGTCAGCTGAAGCCATATGAGCAGAATTATCCGACTCATGATATGGAAATGGCAGCAGTGGTGTTCGCACTGAAGATTTGGAGGCAATACTTGTATGGTGAGCGGATTTAGATGCTTACCGATCACCAGAGCCTCAAGTATCTGTTTACTTAGAAAGAGTTGAATATGAGGCAGAGGAGATGGTTAGTGTAAAGACCCGACCCAAAAGGGGCTCTAAATGGGCCTTTACCCCAATGCATGTATTCAAAATAAAAGACAATATGCAACATGATTTCGGATTCCAAGTAAAAACAGAAACGTTCAACAATCAAAACAATTTACTCTAAAACTGTCCCTCGTTTCCAAGCACTGCTTTGGGATAAATACATTTCTAAAAGCATACTCTGATCAGAGATTTATTTAAACCATTCAAAACCTTCCACAAGTACAACTATGCTGGAATCCATAAAACATAAGAAAACATCCTAGGGATCCGTGCCCGTCTACATGCATTCATGGGAAATAACAAAAGTCAAGAGTCATGATATAATAAAATGGTCAGAGATGACAGCAGGTGCCCATGATCATAGCTCCCCCTTCAGCCATCCTGTCTCGCTCCTTGGTTACCTGTGGAAACCACAAAATAAGGGTGAGTAACGAATTACTCAGTAAGAATCCCCAACTGGGGTACAATACGATGCACATGGTCATCAAGATGAGTGTATGCAAGCTATGAATATAAACACAAAATAGAGCACATAGCTTAGCCCACACTTGGGCCTCGGATGCCAACTCAGGGTCTTAGTCCGGAAACAAACCTCCACACAAATCGTCCTATACGAGAAACAAATCCCGGCCTCAGCCTGTCTACTATCGAATGAAAGGTACACTAGCTCAAGATCCCGAGGAGCTCTCCGGTCGGCGCTGTAATGAGCGTAAGCATGCACCGCGTGCTACTGCAGACTATGGGGGGTGCCGGATCTAGTGGCAAGCGCCCATGTCCGATCCACCACGCCTAACTAAATCTCTCGGATCGGTGTCACCGACATAGGGGTGTGAGACTGGACACGTGAACTATGTCACTGAACCACCGCACTTTGAGGCTAAGGAACAGTCGAGGTAGGCTTACACCGTGAAGCGGTCCTTGCCCTAACAGTGGCAATCAAGGGCTACGGTGAACACGCCGAGGACGTGCTGCTGCGCCGGGACGAGGCAATGCCAAGTCATCATCCCGACCGTTGGGGCATTTAAAAGTCTGCCACCCTCACCCAAGATTGCAGGGCCTACCGGTCGGGTTAGCTAAACCCTAACGGGGTCTAGGGACGGAGAACTGTCTCGACGTCCCTGCCATGGATGCAAGATACTTTATGCATCAGGCCCGGATGATGCTACTGTGAAGACCCGACCCAAGAATCGGTCTCTAACCTAGATCCTTACTTAGCATGCATGATTAAGAATGAAGGAAAAAAAACATCGTTCGGAGTACCCAATTTAAATCTTTTCAATCAACACATTTAAACAAACCATAACTCCATTAAAATAAAAATCAACGAATAAGTGACTAATCAGTACTTTCTTAAGAAAACAAAGGAAACGGTTCGAGAACATAAAATAGTTTTTGAGTGCTTTCCTAGGGACTCAAGTCCCACTACATGCTAAATCATAAACACAATAAAAGAACGTGCAACTCAGAGTTAGCTATCCATGATCATCCAACAGCCTCCTCCTAGCCATCCAGCCTCTGTCCCAAGTTACCTGGTGGAAAACCACAGAAAATAAGGGTGAGCAACGAGTTACTCAGTAAGAATCCCCAACCGGGGTACAATACGAAAACATCTCATTTAGCACACGGACATGCAACCATACAATGGTTTAGAGCAAACAGTTGGGTTAGACCATACGCCCCTCCTGGAGCTTGCCTATTCGAAGGCTTACAACTATAAACTACCCTAGGTTCTACACCTGGATGCCCTTCGGGCCTTACACAACCTAGGACTCAATGGTGCCCATCGGGGACTTACACACCTAGGATGCCCATTGGGGTCTTACACCTCCAACTCAGTGATGCCCATCGGGGTCTTATACACCTAGGATGCCCATCGGGGTCTTACACCTCCAACTCAGTGATGCCCATCGAGGTCTTACACCTCCAACTCGGTGATGCCCATCGAGTCTTATACACCTAGGATGCCCATCGGGGTCTTACACCTCCAACTCAGTGATGCCCATCGGGGTCTTATACACCTAGGATGCCCATCGGGGTCTTACACCTCCAACTCAGTGATGCCCATCGGGGATTTATACACCTAGGATGCCCATTGGGGTCTTACACCTCCAACTCAGTGATGCCCATCGGGGACTTATACACCTAGGATGCCCATCGGGGTCTTACACCTCCAACTCAGTGATGCCCATCGGGGACTTATACACCTAGGATGCCCATCGGGGTCTTACACCTCCGGTTGTCAATCGGGGTCTTACCCGAGCGGGACCTAAACTAGTTACCCCTAACATCTTCTGCGCTATACAACATCGGTCCAACCTTAACATGGATCTAACAGCATACAACCGAAAACATGGTTATGCCGGGATGGAAGAACGTAACATGGAACTAATAGAATACAACATAAAGCATGGATATGTTAGGATAGGAGAACGTAGCATGGAACTAATAGAATACAACAAAACGAACATGAATCAAAAGCAAGCATGAAGCCTATCCACTAGAAACTCATACAGTTACAATAATCAATATGCTATCAAGTGTTCGCAGGGTCCACACAACCTCGGGTAAGAAAATCCTTACCTGGAAACAAGTGGAAAAATAGCTATCACGAGTCAAGAAGCAACTCTCGAGCTCCTAAGCGAACCCGAACAACCTAAGAATTTAATAAAACATCCTAATTAAATAAACAGCAACTAGCAGCTTAGGGTCCAAAAGAGAAAAGACTCGGGAATACCAACGGCGAAGTCACGGGGTCTCGGCAGCCAGGGGGCAGGATGGGCGCTGCTGGTGCAGCAGGGGCGCTGGGCGCTGGCGCTGGACACTGGGGGCTGGCTCGGGCGCACGGCAAGGCGAGCAGAGGCACCGAGCGGCGCACGGGGCGACGCTGGGTGTGGGGCGCCAGCGCGACGCAGCGTCTGGCCGCGGAACGGCGCGGCGCGAGCGGCCAGCGGCAGGCGGCAGCGAGCGCGCGCAATGGCGTCGAGCGAGGCGCGCGTCGGGCGGCGATGGCGTCAGGAGCGAGCGACTGGTGCGGGCGGTGCAGCGTTGGGCTGGGCGACGATGGGCGGCATGGGCTGGGTGGTGCGGCGCGACTGGCTCTTTGGCTTGGTTCCAAGGCTTGGTGCGGCTAGGGTTTGGAGAGAGAGAGAGAGAGAGAGAGAGAGAGAGAGAGTTGCAAAAACAAGGGGAATGGGATTTTCTTTCCTTTTCTTATTTTAAATAGGCCTAAAATCTCTTCCCAAGGCTTCCTCCTTCAAGACTCGGCTGAAACGACTTTCCTCCTAAATAAAAACTCATTTAATCCAAGTTTCCACTTCACCATCCAGGGCAAGGGTTCAAAACCCAAAGGAAACGCTTAAATAATAAATAATTTTTGCCATTATCCAAAATGCTCCCAAACTTCTAAACAACTAGCCCAAACTCCTTGGGTCTTGCAACCAACAACAATCAAGCCTCGACGAAGGCAGGCAGGAAGGACCCCGAGTCCTGAAAATCCACATAACCCTGACCGGGGGCAAAAGACCAAAATACCCCTAAGGGTTAAAATAGCTCGAACGGCCCATCCGAATAAAGAACCGGAAACACCTGGGAAACCGAAATAGAAAACTGGGCCTTTACAATACTCCCTCCTTTTAAGACTTTCGTCCTCGAAAGTCCTAAGACGAAGACAACTCTAGGAAAACTCCATTGATCCTTAACCAACCAAACTCCTGGTTAAGACAAAACTAAACCTTCTTCGAAAACCCAACTCGGAACGCCTCTCTACGGCGCTACTCTCAGCAACCTCGTGGACGGGTCACCAGCTCTAAAACTCTACGCCATGCACCGGCGTAACTTCTCTGAATGCTCACAGCTGTTATCAAACAGCCTCAACTCTACACCATGCTGACCAAACAAATGAACCTTCCTGGTTTCAGAAACTAAACGGTCTACTCTTACTTCACAAGAGACCAGCGAACCCCAATGTTTGCCTACAATCCTTAACGAAATCCAAATCGAACCACCAACTGGTGACTGATCCTAAGGCAAACTTCTCCAACTAGCACGCGTCCACAACTCTTAAGCAACCATCTTACGAGAAATCGAAACACCAAAGCCAAGGGGCACTTTTCTGGTTCACCAAACGGCTACCACCATCACACCACCAAAACTTCAAACTTCACTCGACCACCTTTAAAAGACAAGGTCCAGTGCACAGCTCAACTCGGCCAAACTAACAAACTGGAGCCCCTCAACGGCCGACAACAAACTTTCCAATGCATTCCGATCAGCCACTGGCCTAAGAGAACATCGCCAGACAGAAAAACGAACAACATACCTCTCTCAGGAATCTCAAGCGGCAAGGAATAAAACATCGCACGGCTACTAGCAACACAACTCCTCGAGGATAACAACTCAAAGGTTTTCCCAACCAATGCCAGGGCACCTCGTTGCCAACCCACTCGATCGTGGCTCAATTTATAACGCCGACTGCGAACGCACAACAACTAGGAACAAAGCCCAAGAAGGGCTTGCTCTGCAGAAACTCAAACCAAGCTTATAACGAGCAAGGCTCGCCTCCAAGCTGCCACTCAACTCTTATGCCCACTTGGCTACTCAAGGACTTCTTCCTTTAGCTTAGACCTAACTCTTTTTCCAACCAAAAACTCCACACTCGAAACATCCCGAGGAATAACGATAACGACAACCACAAAGCTTGCGGATCATGAGCAACACCAATCAAGCAAGACTACCCCAAAAGTTAATACTCGAAACTGGCATCCACGGTGCAACTCAATGATCACAGAAACTAGGGGTTCTTCAAACCCCAAAGATCCATCAAATAATCAAGAACAACTTAACCACTTAGCTCAAGCTAACCACCGACCTCACGAGGTCGAACAACTTGCCGCTTGCTAATAACACTACACGTGGTTTCCCCAGCTAGGCTGACATTGCGCCACTCTGCTCAACTTCACAACTCAGGAGCTACGCTGACTCCTGATAAACGGGGATGATTCCTTAGCAACGGACTCCCGATGGATAGCGAACTACACACAAGCTCGCTGTCTTGCTTAAACTCAAAGGCACCAACAACCAACGCTCTCGGAAGAAACACCAGAGGGAGTCCAAAACTGATTGGACCACCTAGCCAGAACTAACAGTACTTACTCAACCACCGGGGGAGGGGTCAACTCCCGAAACCTCCTGACTAAGAACAAGTCCTCAGGGCAACGCCCGCTAGCTCGAATCGGGCTAGCTCACGAAACAACACGGGAACAAAACCTTGGTCAACACCAAACACCACCTTGCTAAGAATTCTGAAAACCAACGAGGGGGTTACTAAGAAAAACTCTAGCTTGTCAACCGACAACAAGCATCCAGCAACTCAATCCGTGGAACACTGCCTGGTCTGACTTAGCTCTTGTGAAGCTCTCCACAAACTAGGGTTCCTCCGATCACCCTCCGACACACATATTGTCGTCAACGGACTAACAGACATCTGGCTACACGTGCACATCTCCCTCCAGCATCTCAACTGCGCTGGCCAAAAGCTCTTCCTTGCCACATCTATAGCAAGCACGGGCGAAGCTCCACACAATCTGAAAAATGCCTTACCACACTTGATGCAATGAGCCGGCTGCCTAGCCCCGCCGTGCTGACGATCCTGAGCTCTAACCTGCGGTCGGCGCTGATCCCGGCCCCTAGACTGGCCCTGTCGGCGAGTCTGCTATCCACCTGAGCAGGAACCACCGGAGGACCCAAACGTCCTCTTGCTCAAAGCATCAGCCACATCGTAGCTTCTACCTAGGGCAAGGGCCAACTAGCATAACTTGCCTACGCAACAACCCAGCTACCGACATGGTAACCTCTAAACCAAAGTTAGGGCACTTGCCAAGAACTAAAGCCCTAACTCCTCAGAACTGAGCACTGGTTTCACAACCCGAATCCTTTCGTTGTTCCCCAAACATACCCCACGGAATGAGCTATGCAAAAGTACACCGACGTGTACAGCTCCAACTGGATTCCTTGAGATTCAACAAGAACTCTCACACAAGGCAACTTTTGCCTCCAAACAGGGCCACAACTAGCAAGGGAGCAACAAGAGTTCAAACCCTCTCGGGGTCAACTCACCACGAAACGACACACTGGTCAACTCACTCAACAAGAGCATAGCCACACCAAGCTAACCTTCCTCATACCAATGGTCCACTAAACGTGCTCCGATCAACCATCCAACTCATGGCTCTAACACTGGATCAACCACGCATCATCGATGCCAACTCTACTCATATTAGGGTAACTCCAGGGTAGTTGAATCACCCGACCATCCAACTAACTCATAAGCCCACAACACAGGCGCGAGAACTCGGACGCGCTAGCCCTTAACAACCAACAGCATCCTTTGTACCCAACTCTCGGTGACCCCGAAAGGCTCCTACTTATCCCTCGAACGACCTCACACTTGTAGTTCTCGGACTACCACCGAGCTAGATCTCTTATGCAACCCAAACAGGTGCAATCTTAGGATATGGGTGCAAGACTAGTGGGGATGCTAAACTCCGGGCGGGTCCTGGAACCACCTGCACAAAAAGTGCCAACTGGCCTGAATCTAGGCCTCCTCTCAAAGCTTGGTGCCAACAGGCACTACATCCTTTACAACACAAACATCCCTTTACGGGCTTTAAGCCCCTCTCGGGTAGGGGAAGGTCACACTCCGTGACAGGCAACGACACTCAACACAAGAGTAACCTACTCTCCGCATCTCGCCTACTGCACAAGCCACGACCCACTCCTGCATCCCACTCAATGCTCAACAAATACTCAGGCCAACCCTCGGGTGGCAACAACTAGTTCCACAGTTGGAACATGCTAATAAAAGAGTGCTCCACTCTACTAGCCCACTGAAATCCACTGACGGATTAAGTCCTCGACAAGCAAACTCAACACTACACCACAGCTACGAGGGTACTAAAAGAACTGGTCAGAAACGACAAAGAGCTTTGCAAGAGGACAAGATGTCTCTACATCCTTCTCAAAAGCTACTAACACGGCAACTTGCCAATCGACCGGGCGACTGGACCACCTCTCTCAAGGGACTTCCACCACCAAATCATTGTATCAACAAAGACGAACGGCACGCCTTGGCCTTTGAACATCAAGTCATCCCAACACTCGGATGATAAACTCCATCCTGCCAACCACCACGCTACGCTTGCCAAACTCGGCGGCTCGAATAATGCCAACTAACTCATCAAAGATAAACTCGCTGATCAAGCCCTTCCGGAAACCTCCGGCTACTGGAGCTACTAGGGGTGTCTCCTAAATAAACTCTCATCAATCGGGCTATCTCGCACCGGGACTCCTCACTACGCGTTACAATCTGCGCCTGGGTCTCCGCCCTCTGATAGCTAAAAGACCTGCCATCAACTCTCTCATGGCGGGAGCACACTTTGCTCAAAGAGTCTCGCTCTGAGGTAGACTAGCCTCTACCCCGTCCTTTTGGTCGCTCAATCGCCAGGCCAAAACCGGCCTACGGGTCTAGACAACCTCGGGCGTGGTCTCAACAACAACACGATCAGTCCAACTCCTCGGTTGGACATACCAAACGTCCCTGCTCCTCAATGTGTAATCAACAACTGGCGGTCTACACAAGCATAAAAACTAGCCCACGCTGGGGCTCTCACTGCCCAACAAGGGTAACACATGTATACTAGATGCGATGTGTAATTCTTAACCCTTAACCTTAAACTTACGGACATACCGATGGTCAGTCGAGCGCTGATGATCATGGAAAACAACCTACAACTGCAGGTCAATCTACAGAACCTATAACTCTGAGCTCGATACCAAGCTCAGAAGACCAGGACCCAAGAATCGGTCTCTAACCTAGATCCTTACTTAGCATGCATGATTAAGAATGAAGGAAAAAAAAACATCGTTCGGAGTACCAAATTTAAATCTTTTCAATCAACACATTTAAACAAACCATAACTCCATTAAAATAAAAATCAACGAATAAGTGACTGATCAGTACTTTCTTAAGAAAACAAAGGAAACGGTTCGAGAACATAAAATAGTTTTTGAGTGCTTTCCTAGGGACTCAAGTCCCACTACATGCTAAATCATAAACACAATAAAAGAACGTGCAACTCAGAGTTAGCTATCCATGATCATCCAGCAGCCTCTTCCTAGCCATCTAGCCTCTGTCCCAAGTTACCTGGTGGAAAACCACAGAAAATAAGGGTGAGCAACGAGTTACTCAGTAAGAATCCCCAACCGGGGTACAATACGAAAACATCTCATTTAGCACACGGACATGTAACCATACAATGGTTTAGAGCAAACAGTTGGGTTAGACCATACGCCCCTCCTGGAGCTTGCCTATTCGAAGGCTTACAGCTATAAACTACCCTAGGTTCTACACCAGGATGCCCTTCGGGCCTTACACAACCTAGGACTCAGTGATGCCCATCGGGGACTTACACACCTAGGATGCCCATTGGGGTCTTACACCTCCAACTCAGTGATGCCCATAGGGGTCTTATACACCTAGGATGCCCATCGGGGTCTTACACCTCCAACTCAGTGATGCCCATCGGGGTCTTATACACCTAGGATGCCCATCGGGGTCTTACACCTCCAACTCAGTGATGCCCATCGGGGACTTATACACCTAGGATGCCCATCGGGGTCTTACACCTCCAACTCAGTGATGCCCATCGGGGACTTATACACCTAGGATGCCTATCGGGGTCTTACACCTCCAACTCAATGATGCCCATCGGGGACTTATACACCTAGGATGCCCATCGGGTCTTACACTCTCGGTTGTCCATCGGGGTCTTACCCGAGCGGGACCTAAACTAGTTACCCCTAACATCTTCTGCGCTATACAACACCGGTCCAACCTTAACATGGATCTAACAGCATACAACCGAAAACATGGTTATGCCGGGATGGAAGAACGTAACATGGAACTAATAGAATACAACATAAAGCATGGATATGTTAGGATAGGAGAACGTAGCATGGAACTAATAGAATACAACAAAACGAACATGAATCAAAAGCAAGCATGAAGCCTATCCACTAGAAACTCATACAGTTACAATAATCAATATGCTATCAAGTGTTCGCAGGGTCCACACAACCCCGGGTAAGAAAATCCTTACCTGGAAACAAGTGGAAAAATAGCTATCACGAGTCAAGAAGCAACTCTCGAGCTCCTAAGCAAACCCGAACAACCTAAGCATTTAATAAAACATCCTAATTAAATAAACAGCAACCAACAGCTTAGGGTCCAAAAGAGAAAAAACTCGGGAATACCAACGGCGAAGTCACGGGGTCTCGGCAGCCAGGGGGCAGGATGGGCACTGGCGCTGGACACTAGGGGCTGGCTCGGGCGCACGGCAAGGCGAGCAGAGGCACTGGAGCGGGCGCACGGGGACGACGCGTCTGGGCTGTGGGGCAGCGCACGACGCGTCTGCCTGCGGGCGGAACGTGGCACGCGGCGCGAGCGAGAACAAGGCAAGGCGCGGCGATGCGCGCGCGCGCGGGCGGCGCGGCGCGGCCGGGCGATGCGTGGATCGAGCTACTGGTGCGGGCGGTGCAGCGTTGGGCTGGGCGACGATGGGCGGCCTGGCTGGTGTCTTGGGCGCGATCGCTCCTTGGCTTGGTTCCAAGGCTTGGTGCGGCTAGGGTTTGGAGAGAGAGAGAGAGAGAGAGAGAGAGAGAGAGAGTTGCAAAAATAAGGGGAATGGGATTTTCTTTCCTTTTCTTATTTTAAATAGGCCTAAAATCCCTTCCCAAGGCTTCCTCCTTCGAGACCCGGCTGAAACGACTTTCCTCCTAAATAAAAACTCATTTAATCCAAGTTTCCACTTCACCATCTAGGGCAAGGGTTCAAAACCCAAAGGAAACGCTTAAATAATAAATAATTTTTGCCATTATCCAAAATGCTCCCAAACTTCTAAACAACTAGCCCAAACTCCTTGGGTCTTGCAACCAACAACAATCAAGCCTCGACGAAGGCAGGCAGGAAGGACCCCGAGTCCCGAAAATCCACATAACCCTGATCGGGGGAAAAAGACCAAAATACCCCTAAGGGTTAAAATAGCTCTAACGGCCCATCCGAACATCCGAATAAAGAACCGGAAACACCTGGGAAATCGAAATAGAAAACTGGGCCGTTGCAGCTACCTACCTGAATTCTAACCTGCCTTAACAATCAGCAAACAATCCAATACGTGCTCAAAAGAATACAGCAGACCTAGCATGGTACTACGGAACAAGAATGATTATGAGCATGCCAGAACAGAACAACCTAGCAAGGACTAACATGAAAGAACAACATACGAAGTCATGCTAGTCAGGAATTCACAACAGAGAACCTAAACTATACATGCTGATAATCACAAACAAACATACAACATCAATCACATAGAACATCGCAGGGTCCACACAACCCCGGTAAGAAATCCTTACCTTGGTCGGGAGACTTCTACACACAAATTCCTAAGCCGCGAACACTCCCGAGCTAGCTTTCGAGAACCTACAAACATATAAACAATCACAACCATAGCCCTAAAAATATAATAAAATGCAGAGGCTCGGCTCGGAGCACTCACACACACGACGACACGAGGTCCGGGCGCCGGCCAAGGGCCGATGCGGCTGGATCGGGCGCTGGCAAAGCGCTGGGCGCGATCAAGCGCGTGCACGCGACATGGCGAGGGCGCGCGAACATCGCGAGCAACCGCACGGCGGCGTCTGTCTCGTCTCGCTGCCCAGACGCGGTCGTGCGCCGGCGGGTCTGCGCGCGAGCTGGGCGTGCGACGGCGTGCTGGGGCGTGCGACGGCGTCTGGCTCGGCCGATCTGGTGCGACGACGACGACGGCATGCTGGGTGGTGGTGCGACGGCGCGCGAGCTCGGCTGCTGCGATCTGGGGCGTCTGGGCGACAAGCTGGCCGGCTGAGCGAGCGGTGGGGCTGCTTCTCGGCCGGATCTGGTGCTGCTGCTGGTCTGGGGTGTCTGCGCGACAAGCTGGCCGGCTGAGCGAGCGGTGGGGCTGCTTCTCGACCGGATTTGTGCGGCTGCTGGTCTGGGGTGCTCCCTTCGGCTGGCTGCACAAAACACACACACACACACACCTTCTTTACTCTACAATCAGCCAACGAGAACAGTCAATCGAGGAGATGAAGGAGATGAAGACTTACCCGGAACGATGATTTGATCTCGAGCTGCAAGGGAGGTGAAGAAATCAGCAAGGGGCTAGGGAGAGCTTGGCTTGGGTGGCTAGGAGAATGGTGAAGAAGAAGGGCAAAGACCTAACTCATTTTCATTTAGCCAAAAACACCAAACTCCAAGGATCCAAGGCTAACAAAGATGTGATGCAGAAAAAGCAACAAGAGCTCTCAATAGCTCATTTGGCATGCATTCCCACAAGCTTCCCTGGAGACCCGGGTTCAAAACCCAGCTGCAACACATTTTCCTTTATTTTACTTTTTGCACCAAACCTTGCTCAAACCCTTCCGCAAGGCCTCACAAACCTACATAAATCCAACCAATATTTTAGCAATTAGAAAAGACATAAACGGCCCTGATGGCCCGACCAAATTACCAAAATACCCCTTGGGCATACCTGGAAGACCGGAGTGAAAACCTGGGTCGTTACAGTTAGAGTTGGTAAAAGATTATGACTGCGAGATTTGGTACCATCCGGGCAAAGCAAATGTTGTAGCTGATGCTTTGAGTAGGAAGACGTCGCGCTCCGCGGCGTTGTTGAGTTCCCAGCCCAGATTACGGAGAGAGTTCGAGCGGGCTGAGATTGCAGTGTTGTTGGGTGAGGTTCTTCGCGAGTAGCCGAGAGTTGATGATCCATCCATCAATTAGACAGCGGATTATTGTTAGTCAGCTGAGTGACCCCGCACGTAAGAGATTGAGTGACAGAGTTAGTGCTGATGGAGATTTTGACTTTGTGTATTCACCGCATGGTGGGGCAACGACGTCACAGGCGGCCGCTTGTGTGTTCCGGATGTTGCGGATTGCGCGACAGCGAGTTGCTCTCAGAGGCCCACAGTTCTCCGTTTGCTTGGCACCCCGGGAGTTCCAAGATGTATCAGGATCTTAAGCAGACATTCTTGTGGATGGGTATGAAAAGAAATGTTGCGGAGTTTGTCAGTCGATGTCTCACTTGTCAGCAAATGAAGGCACCCAGGCAGAGACCAGCCGGTTTGTTGCAGCCGCGGAGTGTGCCTCAAAGGAAATGGGAAGAGATCTCCATGGACTTTGTTTCTGGTTTGCCGAGGTCTCCGAGGAAGTTCTCTCAGATTTGGGTGATAGTCGATCGATTGGCTAAGAGCGCACACTTCATTCCCGGTAGAGACACTTATACCGTGGAACAGTGGGCAGTTGTTTTTGGAACAGATTGTTCGCTATCACGGTGTGCCTGTGAGGATTGTGTCTGACCGTGATTCGAGGGCTTGTGTGTTGGATTTCCCGAGCAGTTGGGACCAGTACTTGTATCTGATGGAGTTTGCAAATAACAACAGTTATCAGTCGACGATTCAGATGGCTCCATTCGAGGCTTTGTATGGTAAGCGTTGCCGATCTCCTGTGTTCTGGGAAGAGGTTGGTGGTAGGCGTTTTGGGTCCCGAGTTGTTGCTGCGCAGATTGACCAATGGTGTCGTCGCGTAAGATTAGAGCTCGTATGTTGACAGCCCAGAGCAGACAGAAGAGTTATGCCGATGTTCGGCGTCGGGATTTGGAGTTTGAGATTGGTCAACACGTATTCCTAAAAGTCGCACAGATGCGAGGTGTTTTGAGGTTTGGCAAGCGTGGGAAGTTGAGTCCCCGTTTTGTTGGTCCGTTTGAGATTCTGGAGAGGATTGGCAAGGTTGCTTATCGATTAGCCTTGCCTCCGTCATTTTCAGCAGTGCACAGTGTTTTTCATGTTTCGATGTTGAGGCAGTACGTGCCGGACCCGTCGCACATTGTTGATTTTGAGCCGTTGCAGCTGAATGAAGATTTGAGCTTCGAGGAAAAGCCAGTGGGGATTCTTGCTTTTGAGACAAAGACACTGCGTAATCGTGAAATCCGGTTGGTAAAGGTTCAGTGGAGGAGTCAGAGTTCCGAGGAAGCCACTTGGGAGCGGGAGGATGAGATGAGATTGCAGTATCCCGAGCTGTTCCAATCTTAAGTGACTTTCGAGGACGAAAGTCTTATAAGGGGGGAATATTGTAACGGCCCGGAATTTTCATCCCGGTCTTCCCGGGAGGCCCAGGGGCATTTTGGTAATTTTGGGTCGGGCCGACAGGGCCGGTTTTGAAATTGTAAATTGCCGAAAAAATTATGAGTCAATTTGAATGGGATCGGGAATTTTGGTGAAGACATTTGGGCTTGGGAAATGGTAAAAATAAATAGGGAATTAAATAGCGCGTTGAGTGAGATTCGAGCCAAGGACGTGTCGCATGCTAGGCGGAGGGCGCTGCCAGCCGAGCCACTGGGCGTGTTTGTTAATCTATGCGCGCGATCTTGTATATATGCCGTGCGCAGCGGAGATTTAATATAAAAGCAGAATTTCGCCCGATTCCTTCCCCATTTCTCTTCTTCTTCTTCGCGACTCTTCTCCGACCGACCAGCGATTTCTCCCTCGTCGACCGGTCATTTCCGAGCTCCTCTTCTTCTTCTCCTTCAAAATTTGAGTTCTTCACCCCTGTTTCGGGCTTCGCCATTTCCGGCCGAGTCGAGGTAATTTGAGGTATGGGTCTTGTGCAGCTAGTGTAGGGGAGTTCGAAATCAAAGAATCGCTCGTCGAATCCTTTGGATCGCTTGATTTCGGGTTTCTCCTTCGCCCCTGTTCGCGCGCAGAAACCGAGCCCCTGCCGCAGAGCCGCGCCGCGCATCGCCTTGCGCCAGCGCGCATGCCTCGTCCATCTCCGTGTCACGCCGCGCGCCGTCCCAGCTGTACCGCTCGCCTGCGCGCGCCCTCGCGCCTCTGCATCGCTCGCGCGCCCGCGTCCGTGCCCAATGCCCTGTTCGTTCGCGCAGCGCGCGCGCGCCTCTGCTCTGTCGCGCCCGGCATGCCCATTCTGCGCCTCAAGACACCCAAACAAATTCATTGCTGCCCGTTAAATTAATCGGCTCGTTCGTTCGTTCGTCGCGCCACGTGAGTTGCTCCCGAGCTGAGCCTCGTTTATTTTATTATATTTAGGCCTATTGTGTGATTTTTGTTGTGATTGATAGGTTCTCGGTAGCTAGTTCGGGCTCGTTCTCCATTTAGGTTTTCGTGTCAAATCGTCCCCGACCAAGGTAAGGATTTCTTACCGGAGTTGTGTGGACCCTGCGATATATTATGCCATTGTTGATTGACTGCTTGTTTGTGTTTATTGACATGTGTAGCTAGGTATTCTATTCTGAATTCCCGATTAGCATGATTTTCCTGATTTAATTCTCATGTTAATCCATGCTAGGTTGTTCCTTTCTAGCATGCTCGTATCTGTTCCTTGCTTCGTTGTATCATGTTAGGCTCGTTGTATTCTTATTGAGCACGTATTGGATTTTATGGATTTGTTTGCTGATTGCTAGGGCAGGTTAGAGTTGCAGGTAGATAGCATCATCCGGGCCTGATGTATAAAGTACCTTGCATCCATGGCAGGGACGTCGAGCAAGTCATTCCGTCCCCCGGACCCCGTGAGGATTAGCTAACCCTACCGGTAGGCCCCGCAATCTTGGGTGAGGGTGGCGGTCGTTAAATGCCCCAACGGTCGGGATGATGACTTGGCATTGCCTCGCCTCTGGCGCAGCGCATGTCCTCGGCATGTTTGGCGGTAGCCCCCGATTGCCACTGTTAAGGCAAGGACGGCTTCTGGTGTAAGCCTACCACGACCGCTTTCTTGGCCCTGTGCGGTGGTTCAGTGACATAGTTTACGTGTCCGTGTCTCACACCCCTATGTCGCGACACCGATCCGAGATTTAGTTAGGCGTGGGGATTTGGACATGGGCGGCTTGCCTCTAGACCCGCACCCCATAGTCTGCAGTAGAGCACGCGCGGTACATGCTTACGCTCATTACAAGGCGACCGGAGAGCTCATCGGGATCTTGAGCGATGTACCTTTCGTCGATGCGATGATGAGCCGAGGCCGGGACTTGTTTCTCGTATAGGGCGACTTGTGTATTGGACTGTGTGGTGATATTATTCCGGACTAAGACCTTAAATTGGCATCCGAGGCCCAAGTGTGGGCTAAGCTATGTGCTCTATTCTGTGTTTATATTCATAGCTTGCATACGCTCATCGAGATGACCATGTATATCGTATTGTACCCCGGTTGGGGATTCTTCTTGAGCAATTCGTTGCTCACCCTTATTATCGTGGTTTTTCCACGGTAAACCAAGTTAAGCGAGACAGGATGGTGAAGGAGGAGCTGTGATCATGGGGCTCAGTCATCAAACTCTGATTTTGTGTTATGACTCTTTATGTTTTATTTTCCCCTAAATGCATGTAGCCGGGCACGGAGCCCTAGGATGTTTTCTGAATATTTTGTGGATTCTAGCATTATTGTATTTAGACATGTTTTGAATGATTTTAAGAAATCTCTGATCGGAGTATACTTTGGAAATGTATTTATCTTGGAGCAGTGCTTGGAAACAGGGGGCGAGTTCGAGGAAATTGTCTAGTTTTTAAAGGGGTTATTTTGAATGTTTTTGTTTTAATTGGAATCCGAAATCATGTATGTTTAATGTCATTTACTTTGAATGCATGCATTGGGGTAAGGGCCCATTTAGTGCCCCATTCGGGTCGGTCCCTTACAACTATTGTAATAAAAAAAGAAAATATTTCATTCTAACCACGATCCTGATACCTCGAAACACGTTAAATATAACGCATGAAATTTTAATCTTTAACACTAAAACAAAATCATTTTTTATAAAGCTAATGTGTGCAAGTAGCATAACACAATTATGGTTGTCTTTTTTACCATTTTCTATTCGTGTCCAAAATTTGAAAATTTGATAATTTAAAACCACAAAAGTTTAATTTTTTTCAACTTTAAAACGAATTTTTTTTAAAACAAAAAAGTTTAAATTTTGAATCTTTGATTCTTTGATGTAAAAAGATCCTAACTTTTTGTCTTTAGACTATTAAACTTAATTTTCTGGCTAAGTACTTGAATTTTGGGGGTCAAATATTAGTGTATTTTTAGTGTACATGAAGTTTTCTCACAACACCATTGTGATAAAAAGAAAAATATTACCTTCAAACTTTGATTCTAAAATGCTATAACACACTTACTCGAACAGATGAAATTCTAACCTTTCAAATTAACACAAAATCATTTTTTTATTAAGTTATAGTGTAGAAGAAGTTCAAACACAAAGTTTTTATTTTTATCATTTTAAACCAATTTTTTGAAATCAAAAGTTACAATTTTTGAACTTTTGATATACAAAAAATCTTAATTTTTTTTGTTTTAGACTATCAAACTCACTTTTTTCTTTGAGTATTTGAATTTTATGGGTCAAATTTTCATTGCTTTTAGTCTACATGGAGTTTCCTCACAACACCGTTGCAATAAAAAAAAAATTTCATTCTAACCTTAATTTTGAAACCTTAAAACATGTTGACTACAACGCATTTAATTCTAATCTTTTGAACTAACACAAAAGCATTTTTATAAAGTTAATGTGTGCAAGTATTTCAAATATTTACCGTTGTCTTTTGCACCTTTTTCTTTTCTTGTCTAAAATTTGAAATTATGATAATTTAAAAACAGAAAAGTTTTATTTTTTCTACTTTAGAAATAAATTTTTTTTAAAATCCAAAAAGTGTAAATTTTTTAATCTTTGATTTTTAAAAAAAATCGTAACTTGTAATCTTTTAGATTATTAAACACACTTTTTTTCGCTGATTCTGATACCTCGAACACATTAAATATAACGCATGAAATTCTAATCTTTTACACTAAAACAAAATCATTTTTTATAAACCTAATGTGTGCAAGTAGCATAAACATTTATGGTTATCTTCTTGTCCATTTTCTATTCGTGTCTAAAATTTGAAATTTTGATAATTTTAAAAACAAAAGTTTTATTTTTTTTACAACTTTAAAACGTTTTTTTTAAAAAAAACCAAAAAGTTTAGATTTTTTAATCTTTGATGTTAAAAAGATCCTAACTTTTTGTCTTTAGACTATTATAATTAATTTTTTCACTAAGTACTTGAATTTTGTGGATCAAATGTTAGTGTATTTTTAGTCTACGTGGAGTTTTCTCACAATCCCATTGCAATAAAAAGAAAAATATTACCTTCAAACTTGGATTCTAAAATGCTATAACACACTTACTCGAACACATGAACTTCTAACCTTTCGAATTAACACAAAATCATTTTTTATTAAGTTCTAGTGTAGAAGAAGTTCAAACACAAAGTTTTTATTTTTATCATTTAAAACCAATTTTTTTAAATCCAAAAGTTATAACTTTTGAACTTTTGATGTACAAAAAATCGTAACTTTTGTTTTTTAGACTATCAAACTTATTTTTTTCGTTGAGTTATAGTGTATTCTAATTTTTTGAACTAACACAAAATAATTTTTATAAAGTTAATGTGTTCAAGTAGTTTAAACATTTATCGTCATGTATTGAACCATTTTCTATTTGTGTCTAAAATTTGAAATTTTGATAATTTAAAAACACAAAAATTTTATTTTTTCAACTTTAAAACTAATTTTTTTTTTTAAACTTCAATTTTTTGATCTTTAACTAAAAAAATTTGTTACTTTTTGCCTTTAGATTATTAAACTCACTTTTTTTTATGAGTACTTGAATTTTGTGGGACAAATGTTTGTGTGGTTTTAGTCCACATGGAGTTTTGTCACAACCTCATTGCAATAAAAAGGAAAATATTACGTTTTAAGTTTGATTCTAAAACGCTAAAACACACTTACTTGAAGACATTAAATTCTAATATTTTGAACTAACACAAAATCATTTTTTATAATGTTACAATGTGAAAGTAGTTCAAACATTTATCTCTATTTTCTAAACAATTTGCTATTTGTGTCAAAAAATTTAAAACACAAAGTTTTCATTTTTATCATATAGAGCCAATTTTTTTAAACCTTAAATTTTTAATTTTTGAAATTTTGATATACAAAAATCGTAACTTTTTGTTTTTAGACTATTATACTCACTATTTTCATTGAGTATTTTATATTTGTGGGTCAAATTCTAATTGGTTTTAGTCTATATAGAGTTTCCTCACAACACCGTTGCAATAAAAACAAAGTGTTCATTCTAACCTTAATCTTGAAACCTCGAAACATGTTGACTTTTAATTCTAATCTTTCGAACTAACAAAAAAAATAAATTTTTATAAAGTTAATTTGTTCAAGTAATTCAAACCTTTATTGCTGTCTTCTGCATCATTTTCTTTTCGTGTCTAAAATTTGAAATTTTAATAATTTAAAAATTAAAAAGTTTTTTTTTTCAACTTTAAAACTATTTTATTTAAACCCAAAAGTTTACATTTTTGAATTTTTGATATTAAAAAAATCTTAACTTTTTTTCTTTAGATTATTAACCTCACTTTTTTTCGATGAATATTTGAATTTTGTGGGTCAAATGTTCTAGTATTTTTTTGTCTATATAGAGTTTTCTCACAACACCATTGTAATAAAAAGGAAAATATTACTTCTAACTTTTATTCTAAGACGCAAAAACAAATTTACTCGAATGCATAAAATTTTAATTATTCAAACTAACACAAAATCATTTTTTATAAAGTTACAATGGGAAAGTAGTTCAAACATTTATCGCCATCTTCTACACTATTTGCTGTCCATGTAAAAAATTTGAAATTCTAATAATTTTATAACACAAAGTTTTTATTTTTATCATTTAAAACCAATTTTTTTAAACCCTAACGTTTTAATTTTTGAACTTTTGATATAAAAAAAATCGTAACTTTTTTGTTTTTAGACTATTAAACTCACTATTTTCGTTGAGTATTTGAAATTTGTGGGTCAAATTTTCATTGGTTTTAGTCTACATGGAGTTTCCTCACAACACTGTTGCAATAAAAAAGAAAGAGTTCATTCTAACCTTAATCTTGAAACCTCGAAAGATTAGGGTCCACACAACCCCGGTAAGAAATCCTTACCTAGAAGTTAATGTGCTCAAGTAGTTTACAACACATTTAATTCTAATCTTTTGAACTAACACAAAATCATTTTCTATAAAGTTAATGTGCTCAAGTAGTCTAAAAATTTATGATTGTCTTCTATACCATTTCCTATTCGTATCTAAAATTTGAAATTTTGATAATTTTAAAACACAAAAGTTTTATTTTTGCAACTTTAAAACTAATTTTTTTTTTAAACTCAAAAGTTTACAATTTTGAATCTTTGATATTAAAAAAATCGTAACCTTTTGTCTTTAGATTATTAAACTCACTTTTTTCGATGATTACTTGAATTTTGTGGGTCAAATGTTCGTGTATTTTGTAACGGCCCGGTTTTCAGAGTTCAGTTTCAGGTTGGTTGGTTGTTATCTCCGTTATTAATTCTTGGCTAGGTTTGGATATTTTAATTGGAATTGCTAATTGATTCGTTAAGCTTGGCAGGGATTGTCCCGGTTGGTTTGGGAGGCTTGGAGGTTTGCTTGGTAAATAAAATAAATTAGAAGAGGAGTACTTAGGCTTTGGTGGGTTTCGAACCCAAGATCTCATACGAGGAGGTGGTGTAGCTTAAAAGAAATTAAAAAGGAAAAAAAAGTTCGAGCCAAGGCTCCAACCCTGGGTTTCTTGGTTGCAGCAATTCCAGTTGAGCTGTGAGGGTAAGTTATGCTCTTGTTCGATGGTGTTTTACTTGTCCCGTGGTTGCACGGAGTTAAAGGCTTTTGGAATTAAAGGGTTTTATTTTTGGTGTTTTGCGATTGGTACAGAAAGAAGGAATACAGCTGCCTCTAGTTCTCCCTCTCCCGGTCGCCCTTTAAAAGGGCAACCTAATCAGGTCCTTTTCTTGGCTGCCGAGAAGCCTCTTCGTAGATTGCCGATCGCCCAGCACCTGAGCCCTCCGCGCCGCACGTAGCTGGTCGTCGTCGCAGCCCCTCGCTCGCCCGAGCCTCGTCGCTCGCAGCTAACCGCACGCAGCCGCACAGCAGCAATCGCAAGCTGTCGTTCGACAGCACCAGCGAAGCCGCCGCCTTCGCCCAGTGCGCCCGCACGTCTGCGCTTCGCTTAGCCACTGTTGTTTGCCCCGCGAAGCCCTTTGCCTTCGCCTTGGCCCGAGCCACCAAGAGCAGCAGCACTTTCGCCTTTGCCTTCACCTTCGCTGAGCCACCGAGAGCAGCAACACCTTCGCCTTCGCCGTCGCCGTGTCTTGGTGTCGAGGCTGTTCTTCTCAGTTTTGGGCAATGACCCTAATCTTTCGAGTCTTGTTTACTGTTTGGTCGATTCGAGTGCCTAACGTCAAATTTATGATGTTTTATTATTGTGCTAGGCTGTCTCTGTTGAATTTGCAGCTCGAGGGTCGTCGTGGATTGTGTGTTTGTCTCCTACATACTTCTAGGTAAGGATTTCTTACCGGGGTTGTGTGGGCCCTGCGAAATACTTTAATAGCACATGTATATTATGCAAGTATGTATGAGCATTCTAGTGGATAAGATCTTTGTTTCTGATTTGCCGGCATGTCTGTTTACTTATTCATGTTTCTTGTTTATGTTCTGTAGAGCCATGCTAGGGATTTTCTTACTCTCGCATATCCATGTTTCCTGTTTATGTTCTGTAGAGCCTTACCAGGATTGTGTTGTCATTGATTTCTGTCTGGTCGGACTGTTAGCTAGTATTACTGTGCCTAGGTGTAAGGGACCGACCCGAATGGGGCTCTAAATGGGCCCTTACCCCAATGCATGCATTCAAGTAAAGGACATTATACAAACATGATTTCGGATTCCAATTAAAAACAAAACATTCAAACATTCAGTTCAAAGCCTGGTCAATTTTCCTGAAACCTGTCCCTGTTTCCAAGCACCTGTTTCAAGATAAATACATTTCCAAAGTTTACTCTGATCAGAGATTTATTAAAATCATTCAAAACCTGTCCAGATACAACAATGCTGGAATCCACAAAACATTTAGAAACATCCTAGGGCTCCGTGCCCGACTACATGCATTCAGGGGAAAATAAAACATAAAGAGTCATAACACAAAATCAGAGTTTGATGACTGGGCCCCATGATCACAGCTCCTCCTTCAGCCATTCTGTCTCGCAACTCGGTTACCTGTGGAAAACCACAATAATAAGGGTGAGTAACGAATTACTCAGTAAGAATCCCCAACCGGGGTACAATACGATATACATGGTCATCTAGCTGAGCGTATGCAAGCTATGAATATAAACACAGAATAGAGCACATAGCTTGAGTCCATATTTGGACCTCGGATGCTAACTCAGGGTCTTAGTCAAGAATAATCCACCACACAATCCATCACACAATACGCCCTATACGAGAAACAAGTCCCGACCCAGCCTGTCTACTGTCGAATGAAAGGTACACTAGCTCAAGATCCCGAGGAGCTTTCCGGTCGGCGCTGTAATGAGCGTAAGCATGCACCGCACGCTACTGCAGACTATGGGGGGTGCCGGGTCTAGAGGCAAGCTGCCCATGTCCAGCCACCACGCCTAACTAAATCTTTGGATCGGTGTCACTGACATAGGGGTGTGAGACCTGGACACGTAAACTATGTCAGCCTGGGGCTAAGGAACGGGTCGTGGTAGGCTAATACCAGGAAGCCGTCCTTACCTTAACAGGTGGCAATCAAGGGCTACTGCCGAATACGCTGAGGATGTGCCGACTGCCGGGGACGAGGCAATGCCAAGTCAACATCCCGACCTTTGGGGCATTTAACAGTCTGCCACCCTCACCCAAGATTGCGAGGCCAGCCGTTAGGGTTAGCTATTCCCTAACGGAATCAGGGCGGAGCTCCATCTCATACATCCTTGTCGTGGATGCAAGGTTCGTTATGCACCCGGCCCGGATGATGCTATCTACCTGCCACTCTAACCTGCCTTAGCAATCAGCAAACAATTCAGTAAAATTCAATACGTGCGCAATAAGAATACAACGAACCTAGCATGATACTACGAAGCAAGAACAGATACGAGCATGCCAGAAAGGAACAACCTAGCATGGATTAACATGAGAATTAACCAGGAAAATCATGTCAATCGGGAATTTAGAATAGAGCACTTAGCTACACATGTCAATAAACACAAACAAGAAATCAATAAGCAATCACATATAATATCGCAGGGTCCACACAATTCCGGTAAGAAATCCTTACCTTGGTCGGGGACGATTACACGAAAACCTAAGCTGCGAACGAACCCGAACTAGCTACCGAGAACCTATCAATCACAATAATTAATCATACAATAGGCCTAAATACAATAAAATAAACAGGGCTCGGCTCGGGAGCAACTCACGAGGCGCGACGGACACACGAACGAGCCGATTGCACGAACGAGGCAGCAATAGGGCTAGCTGGGCGCGCTGGGGCGCAGGGATGGGCGCGTTGGCGCGCACGGCTGGGCGCGGACGGGCGCTGGCTGAGCGCGAACGGGCGCGGAGCGATGCAGGGGCGCGCGGGAGCGACGACATGCTCAACGGCACGGCTTGGCGACAAGCACACGGACACGGCGCTGGGGCTGCTTCTTCACTCGAGCGAAGGGCGAGCTGGGGCAATTTCCGGCGCGATGGAGGAAGAGATCGAATTGGCGATGGAGAAGACGATTTGGTGAGCGATTTGTTGCTGGTTGAACTCCCCTACACAAGCTGCACAAAATCCACCCAGCAAAACACTTCGACTCGGCCGGAAAATTGAAATCGGAAACAGGGGAATCGGATTTGAAGGAGAGGAAGAAGAAGAAGAAGAAGAAGAAGACGCAGCTGCTGCTCGGGACAAGAAGCGACCTTGAATTGGGGAGAAGAACTCCGTTGAACTGGGGTCGGCGAGGGAGAGATCGCGAGGGAGAAGCTCGGTCGGTCGGGGGAGAAAATCGGAGAAGAAATGAGGAAGGGTATGAAGAGAGATGTGTGTTCCGGATGTTGTAGGATTGCGAGCAGAGTTGCTCTCAAAGGCCCACAGTTCTCCGTCGAAGACATTCTGGTGGGTATGAAGAGAGATGTTGCGAGCAGAGTTCCGGATGTTGTGGGTACTAAGATATATCAGGATCTTAAGCAGACATTCTGGTGGATGGGTATGAAGAGAGATGTTGCGGAGTTTGTCAGTCGATGTTTCACTTGTCAGCAAGTGAAGGCACCCAGGCAGAGACCAGCCAGTTTGTTGCAGCCGCTGAGTATACCTCAGTGGAAATGGGAAGAGATCTCCATGGACTTTATTTCTGGTTTGCCGAGGACCCCGAGGAAGTTCTCTCAGTTTGGGTGATAGTCGATCGATTGACTAAGAGCGCACACTTCATTCCCGGTAGAGACACTTATACCGTGGAACAGTGGGCGCAGTTGTTTTTGGAACAGATTGTTCGTTATCACGGTGTGCCTGTAAGGATTGTGTCTGACCGTGATTCGAGGGCTTGTATGTTGGATTTCCCGAGCAGTTGGGACCAGTATCTGTATCCGATGGAGTTTGCATATAACAACAGTTATCAGTTGACGATTCAGATGGCTCCATTCGAGGCTTTGTATGGTAAGCGTTGCCGATCTCCTGTGTTCTGGGAAGAGGTTGGTGACAGGCAGGTTTGGGTCCCGAGTTGCTGCAGTTGACTAATGGTGTCGTGCAGAAGTTTGGAGCTCGTATGTTGACAGCTCAGAGTAGACAGAAGAGTTACGCCGATGTCCGGCGTCGGGATTTAGAGTTTGAGGTTGGTCGACATGTATTCCTAAAGGTCGCACCTATGCGAGGTGTTTTGAGGTTTGGCAAGCGTGGAAAGCTGAGTCCCCGTTTTGTTGGTCCGTTGTGATTTTGGAGAGGATCGGCAAGGTTGCTAATCGATTAGCCTTGCCTCCGTCATTGTCGGCAATGCACAGTGTTTTTCATGTTTCGATGTTGAGGCAGTACGTGCCGGACCCGTCGCACATTGTTGATTTTGAGCCTTTGCAGCTGAATGAGGATTTGAGCTTCGAGGAGAAGCAAGTGGGGATTCTTGCTTTTGAGACAAAGACACTGCGTAATCGTGAAATCCGGTTGGTAAAAGTTCAAAGGGGAGTCGAGTTCGAGGAAGCCACTTGGGAGCGGGAGGATGAGATGAGATTGCAGTATCCCGAGCTGTTCCAATCTTAAGTGACTTTCGAGGACGAAAGTTTTATAAGGGGGGAATATTGTAACGGCCCGGAAATTCGGAAATTTCATCCCAGTCTTCCCGGGAGGCCCAGGGGCATTTTGGTAATTTTGGTCGGGCCGGCAGGGCCGGTTTTGTATTTGTTAATTGCCGGAAAAATTATGAGTCAATTTAAATGGGATCGGGAATTTTGGTGAAGGCATTTGGGCTTGGAAGAATGTGGAAATAAATAAGGAATTAAATAGCGCGTCGAGTGAGATTCGAGCCAAGGACGTGTCGCATGCTAGGCAGGGGTCACTGCCAGCCGAGCCACTGGGCGTGTTTGTTAATCTTTGCGCGCGACCTTGTATATAGCCGTGTTTTCGTGCCTTCGGGTTTAAAGCCAGAGCCGCCCGAAGCTTCTCCCCCATTCTTCTTCTTCTCCTTCGCGACATTTCCTCGACCGACCGAGCTTCGTGATCGCGAATTCGTCCTTCTCCAGCTCCAATTCGACAGGGTTCCTCTCCCAAATTCGAAGTCAATCTCCCTCCGAGCTGCTGGTGAGTTCTTCTTCTCCCTCTCCGTCCAAAATCCGATTCCTTTCTCCCCTGTTTCGGGCCTCGCCATTTCCGGCCGAGTCGAGGTGATTTGAGGTGTGGGTGTTGTGCAGCTAGTATAAGGGAGTTCTTCATCAACGAATCGGCCGTCGAATCCTCTCCAATCGCTCGAATTCGAGCTCGTTCTTCTCCAACGCCCAGATCGCCTCTGTTCGCCCCTGTTCGTCGAGCTCGCCAGATCGCCCTCGCTAGATCGCACGCGCGGCCGCGTCGTGCCCCTCGCTCGCGTGCGCAGTCGCAGCCCAGCCGCCGAGCCACGCCGCGCATCCTCGCCCAGATCCGCGTCTGCGCCCGTGCACCCGCGCGCGCCCAGCCGAGCTGCATCGCTCGCGCGCCCACGTCCATGCCCAACGCCCTGTTCGTCCGCGCGCAGCTCGTGCCCCAGCTCCCGTCTGCGCGCCAGCGCGCCCAGCCTGCCCTGTTGCCGCCCCATTCGTGCAATCGGCTCGTTCGTGCGTTCGTCGCGCCTCGTGAGTTGCTCCCGAGCTGAGCCTCGTTTATTTTATTATATTTAGGCCTATTGTGTGATTTTTGTTGTGATTGATAGGTTCTCGATAGCTAGTTCGGGTTCGTTCGCCGCTTAGGTTTTCGTGTCAAATCGTCCCCACCAAGGTAAGGATTTCTTCACCGGAGTTGTGTGGACCTCGCGATATATTATGCGATTGCTGATTGATTGCTTGTTTGTGTTTATTGACATGTATAGCTAGGTACTCAATTCTGAATTCCCGATTAGCATGTTTTTCCTGACTAATTCTCATGTTAATCCATGCTAGGTTGTTCCTTTCTAGCATGCTCGTATCTGTTCCTTGTTTCGTAGTATCATGCTAGGCTCGTTGTATTCTTATTGAGCACGTATTGGATTTTATGGATTTGATTGCTGATTGCTAGGCGCGTTTAGAGTTGCGGTAGATAGCATCATCCGGCCTGATGCATAAAGTACCTTGCATCCATGGCGGGGACGTCGAGCAAGTCATTCCGCCCCTAGACCCCGTGAGGGATTAGCTAACCCAAGCGGTAGGCCCCGCAATCTTGGGTGAGGGTGGCGGTCGTTAAATGCCCCAACCGTCGGGATGATGACTTGGCATTGCCTCATCCTCGGCGATCGGCACGCCCTCGCCGTGTTCGGCCGTAGCCCCGATTGCCACTGTTAAGGCAGGGCGGCTTCTGGTGTAAGCCTACCACGACCGTTCCTTGGCCCCAGTGCGGTGGTTCAGCCGACATAGTTTACGTGTCCGTGTCTCACACCCCTATGTCGCTGACACCGATCCAAAGATTTAGTTAGGCGTGGTGGATCGGACATGGGCAGCTTGCCTCTAGACCTAGCACCCCCCATGGTCTGCAGTAGCACGCGTTGCATGCTTACGCTCATTACAGCGCAGACCGGAGAGCTCCTCGGGATCTTGAGCCAGTGTACCTTTCGTCGACAATAGACAGCAGTGAGGCCGGACTTGTTTCTCGTATAGGCGACTTATGTATTGGGTCGTGTGGTGTGTATTATTCCGACTAAGACCTTAAATTGGCATCCGAGGCCCAAGTGTGGGCTAAGCTATGTGCTCTATTCTGTGTTTATATTCATAGCTTGCATACGCTCATCGAGATGACCATGTATATCGTATTGTACCCCGGTTGGGGATTCTTACCGAGCAATTCGTTGCTCACCCTTATTATCGTGGTTTTTCCACGGTGTAACCAAGTTATGAGACAGGATGGTGAAGGAGGAGCCGTGATCATGGGGCCCAGCTTTTCCAACTCGATTTTTGTATTATG
Organism: Sicyos edulis; assembly: GCA_036507275.1. Lineage (NCBI taxonomy): Eukaryota > Viridiplantae > Streptophyta > Magnoliopsida > Cucurbitales > Cucurbitaceae > Sicyos > Sicyos edulis. The sequence continues at coordinate 9,283,698 of CM071847.1, forward strand.
ACTCTTTATGTTTTATTTTCCCCAATGCATGTATGCGCACACGCTTCCTAGGTTGTTTTGTAAATGTTTTGTGGATTCCAGCATTTTGTATCTGAATAGGCTTTGAATGGTTTTTAAGAAATCTCTGATCAGAGTATACCTTGGAAATGTATTTATCTTGGAACAGGTGCTTGGAAACAGGGGCAGGTTCCAGGGAAATTGTCTAGTTTTTAAAGGGGTTATTTTGAATGTTTTTGTTTTTAATTGGAATCCGAAATCATGTCTGTTTAATATTCTTTACTTTGAATGCATGCATTGGGGTAAGGGCCCATTTAGTGCCCCATTCGGGCAGGTCCTTTACAGTGCAACCTTTAGGAATACATGTTGTCCCACCTCAAATTCCAAATCTCGACGCCGCACATCGTCGTAACTCTTCTGCCTGCTCTGAGCTGTCAACATGCGAGCTTTATTCTTCTGCACGCACCATTAGTCAACTGCAGCAACTCGGGACCCAAAATCTGTCTATCACCAACCTCTTCCCAGAACACAGGAGATCGGCAACGCTTACCATACAAAGCTTCGAATGGAGCCATCTGAATTGTCGACTGATAACTGTTGTTATAGGCAAACTCCATCGATCTGAATCTTCGGTCCCAATCGCCCGAAATCCAACACACAAGCCCTCAACATATCCTCGAGAATCTGGTTCACCTCTCTCATCGCTCCATCTGTCTAAGGGTGAAAAGTCAGGTTTAAATCGCACTCGCTGCCCAATCCCTTCTGGAGCGCTCTCCAGAAACGAGAAGTGAACCTCGAATCACGGTCAGACACAATCTTCACAGGCACACCATGATAACGAATGATCTGCTCCAAAAACAACTGCGCCCACTGTTCCACGGTATAAGTGTCTCAATCGGGAATGAAGTGTGCGCTCTTAGTCAACCGGTCGACTATCACCCTAATCTGAGAGAACTTCCTCGGAGTTCTCGGCAAACCCGAAATAAAGTCCATGGAGGTCTCTTCCCATTTCCACTGAGGCACACTCAGCGGCTGCAACAAACCGGCTGGTCTCTGCCTGGGTGCCTTCACTTGCTGACAAGTGAGACATCGCTGACAAACTCCGCAACATCTCTTTTCATACCCATCCACCAGAATGTCTGCTTAAGGTCCTGATACATCTTGGTACCCCCGGGGTGCCAAGCAAACGGAGAACTGTGGGCCTCAGAGAGCAACTCTGCTCGCAATCCTGCCACATCCGGAACACACAACCGGCCTCTGTACGTCAGTGTAAAGACCCGACCCAAAAAGGGCTCTAAATAGGCCTTTACCCCAATGCATGCATTCAAAGGAAAGGACAATATGCAAATAAATTTTCGGATTCCCAATTTAAACAAAATAATCAAGGTTCAATCAGAAATCAATAAAGTTTGCTGAAACCTGTCCCTGTCTCCAAGCACCTGTTTCAAGGCAAATACATTTCCAAAACGTACACTCTGATCAGAGATTTATTAAAACATTTGAAACATCCTCAAATTCAATAAAGTGGGAAATCCACAAAATCATTCAGAAAACATCCTAGGCTCAGTGTCGTCTACATGCATTCAGGGGAAAATTAAAAGACAAGAGTCATAGAAATAAAAAGTCAGAGACGACAGCAGGTTCCCAATGATCACAGCTCCTCCTTCAGCCATCCTGTCTCACGCCTTGGTTACCTGTGGAAAACCACAAAATAAGGGTGAGTAACGAATTACTCAGTAAGAATCCCCAACCGGGGTACAATACGATGCACATGGTCATCTAGATGAGTGTATGCAAGCTATGAATATAAACACAGAATAGATCACATAGATTAAGTCCACACTTGGACCTCGGATGCCAACTTAGGGTCTTAGTCCGGAAATAAATCACCACACAATACGCCCTATACGAGAAACGAGTCCTGGCCTCAGCCTGTCTACTGTCGATACGAAAGGTGCACTGGCTCACAATCACGAGGAGCTCTCCAGTCGGCGCTGTAATGAGCGTATGCGCGCACCGCATGCTCTCGCAACTCTCGGGGTTGCGGGTCTAGTGGCAAGCCGCCCGGGTCCAGTCACCATGCCTAACTAAATCTCTGGATCGGTGTCACTGACATAGGGGTGTGAGACCTGGACACGTGAACTATGTCAGCCTGAACCACCACACTTGAGGCTAAGGAATCGGTCGTGGTAGGCTTACACCAGGAAGCCGTCCTTGCCCTAACAGGTGGCAATCAGAGGTTACTGCCGAACACGCTAAGGACGTGCCGGCTGCCGAGGACGAGGCAATGCCAAGTCATCATCCCGACCGTTGGGGCATCGCGCAGACTACCACCCTCACCCAAGATTGCAGGGCCTACCGGTCGGGTTAGCTAAACCCTCACTGGGTCCAGGGACGGAGTATTACTTCGTACGTCCCTGCCATGGATGCAAGATACTTTATGCATCAGGCCCGAATGATGCTACCTACCTACACTTTAACCTATCATATCAATAACATACAATCCAATACAATCCAAAACGTGCTCAACAGATACAACGAACCTAGCATGGTACTACGAAGCAAGAATGATATGAGCATGCCGAATCGGAACAACCTAGCATGGGCTAACATGAGAGAACAACATACGAAGTCATGCTAGTCGTGAATTGAACGAGCACCTAAACTATACATGCTGATAATCACAAACAAACATACAAAGAACAATCACATAGAACATCGCAGGGTCCACACAACTCCGGTAAGAAATCCTTACTTGGCCGGGAGGAAACTACAGACAAATCCTAAGCTGCGAACAATCCCGAGCTAGCTAACGGAACCTAGCAAACACAATAATAATCAACATCTATAAGCCTAAAAATAATAAAACAGCAGGCTCGGCTCGGGAGCACTCACAAGGGACGGCGACACGTGGCTAGGCGTTGCTGGCAGGCTGGGCTGCGCACTGGGCAGGCGCTGGTGCGGCTAGGCTACGCGCTGGGCGCGCGAAGCGGACGCGGACGAGCGGCTGGGCGCGCGGGCGTGCCTCGCGAGGCGACGGCTGCGACAGCGTGCTACAGGCGATCTGGCGCGCGATGGCTGCGACTGCGAGCGACCGGCGATCTGGCGCGCGATGGAGAGGCTACCGGCGACCTTGGGCGATCTGGGCTGCTGCTGTGCGCGACGGACGGAGGGCTGGGCGACTTCGATCTGGGCTGCTGCTGTCCGTCCTGGGGAGCTGCGATGGCAGATCTGGGCGTGGTCTGGCCGGCTGGGGAGCTGCGATGGCAGATTTGGGCGACTCCGGTCTGGGCGTCTCGGCTGCTGGTGAGCTCCCGTCGGCTGGCTGCACCACACACACACACACACACACCTTCCTTTTTACATTCGACCAGCAAGAGCAACCAATCGAGAAGATGAAGAGGAAGAAGACTTACCCGGAATGATGATTGAACTTACGGAGCAGCAAAGGGGATGAAATTTGGCTGGGCTATGGAGAATTTGGCTTGGACGGCTAGGAGTATGATGGAGGAGAAGAAGAACAAAACCTAGCTTTCTTTTTCATTTAACCAAAAGCACCAAAACTCCAAAATCCAAGGCTAACCATAAAATGACACGGAAAGAGCAACAAGAGCTCTCAATAGCTCATCTGGCACGTAACCCCACAAGCTTTCCTGAAGACCCGGGTTCGAATCCCAGTTGCAACAAAATTCCTTTATTTTTACTTTTGCACCAACTCAAGCTCAAACCAATCCACAAGGCCTAAAAAACCCACACAAATCCATCCAATAATTTTAGCAATGGGAAAAAGACATAAACGGCCCTGACAGCCTGACCAAATTACCAAAATGCCCCTAGGGCACACCTGGAAGACTGGGATGAAAACCTGGGCCGTTACAATATTCCCTCCTTTTTATGACTTTCGTCCTCGAAAGTCCTTAAGACTGGAACAACACAGGATACTGCAATCTCATCCCGTCCTTCCCGCTCACGAGCGGCTTCCTCTGAACTCTGACTCCTCCACTGAACTTTTACCAAACGGATCTCAGGACCAGAATACTCACATGCTTCCCCACGAAGCTCAAACCCTCACTCAGCTGCAAAGGCTCAACGTCCTCAATAAGCAAAAGGGGGGGGGGGGTCAGGCACACACTGCCCCAACATCGATACATAAAAACACTGTACACAACTGTCAATGACGGGAAAGCACTAACCGACATGCAACTCTACCAATCCTCTCGAGAATCTCAAAACGGACCAACAACCGGGGACTCAACTTCCCTCGCTTACAAAACCCCAACACTACTTACAAACCTCAACACACCTAGCATCGATGCAACCTTAAAACATGAGCTGTCCAACCTCAAACTCTAAAACTCAACGCCGAACATCGGCGTAACTTTTCTGCCTGCTCTGAGCTAACCACAAACGAGCTCAACTCCTGCACAACACCTCTGGTCAACTGCAGCAACTCAGGACCCAAAACAAAACGGACAGCCACCCACCTTTTCTCACAAAGACTAGAGACTCGCAACATTTACCTTACCATGCTTCAACAGACTAAAAGAACTAGCAAATGGGAATCTGCTATCCGAGGCGACCTCATAAAATCCAACACTGTTTTCCGCTGCCTAACCACGGAAACACCAACTCACAACAAGCTCCAACGGATCTGGCTCACTCCTCCAAAATACCACGGTCAGAGGGTGAAAACACTACAGAAACTGCACACTGCTCATAAGCCTCTTAACCACGCTCTCCAGAACCACAGCTCATCCACGTACTGCCTAGAACAAACCTTTGTTGCCACACCCTGGTGACAACAACTCCAGCCTGAAACTGACATGCCTCTACTCCATAGAAATGGCATCTGCACACGAAACGAGGTGCAAGCTCTCACTACTGAAACCAATCCTCCAAGAATCTAATCTCACACAACAACCTCAACTAACCGACAGCTCCCACACGGAAAACTTTCATTCCAACAACTCGAGTGCTACGGACTCGGAAGCTCAAACAACTTTAATCTGCATAGCTATGCCAATCCACTCATCTCTAGCTCGACTCAAATCACTAGCTGGGCAAGACAACCCGCAAACAACCAGGCCCCAGAGGGCTCCAACCACTAAACTTACCTCCATGCAAACAACGGAACAAAGCTCGCCTCAAATATGAAACACATCTCACAAGTCCAAACGATAACACATACAGGCTTAACACTCAAGCTTAGGCTTAATGCACCTTCCCACCGAAACTTCATAAACGAAACTCCACTACCTGGTCAACACCAACTACCAAGAACAAGAATACCAACAATGGCTGGCAGAGTGCTTGCTACACTAACCAGCAAGGGTCCCTCTATAGGTCCAGACCCTAATCCAGCCACAAAGGTGCAACCTCATCCACAACTGAAACAAAAGGGGCCTTCAACTACAAAGGTGCAACAGCTTCCAAGCCAACACACAAAACCTTAACCAACTAGGCCAAACACTCATAGGAGGCAGAACAACCCTTACTGCAACTTCCAGAACACCACTCACGAGTCCGCTTAACTGGACAAACAACTACTTCCAAGCAGCCAACAAACTTTTCCTTCTTGCTAGCACCTCTACCACCAACTCCAAGACCAAGGAATAAGCTGACAACTCCTAAGAGGAAACAGATCCTTACAAGCAAACATCCGAAGGACAGAGAGCTTCACAACCGCTCGCTGCCTTGCTCAGCTAAGCACAACATCCAACTCTCCCAGAGGCAACAACAAGGGGTCCACCACAGACTGGACCACCAACCACGGGCAAGAGAAGACTCACCCCCAAACACCAAATAAGGGCAACTCCCAAACTCTGGAAGCAGGAAAGACATCCGCCAGGGCAAAACCACTTGCCCCACGAGCAAAGCTAACTTCTAGCAACTCAAAAACCACACCTTGGTCAACATCAAGCACCAACTTGCCACCACACCGGAACCAATCCGAACTCTACTTGAAACAAGCTCTGGCTTGCTAGCTTACCAAAATCGCGAAAGAACTCACCCAAGCCTACAACCTACTCGACTCGGCTTGCCAACCGAAACTCACTACCTAGGTCCGATCGAGCTCGTGAGGCTCTCCACAACTAGGGTTCTTCACTACCCTCGACACACACTTTATGTCGTCACACGGTCCAACGACCAACCGCTCAACAAACAACTCCTTTTTCCAGCATCTCAACCATGCTGGCCTGCTCCGAACCTCGAAACCAAAAAGACCAGAAACGCTTCAGAATGTGTCGTCCTCCTACTCAAAGCATCAGCCACAATGTAGCTTCCACCCAGGGTAAGGATTCCGAGTAACACCCTTAGCAACTACGGTCATGTAACGACCCAGGTTTTTCTTTCCGGTCTTCCAGGTATGCCCTAGGGGTAATTTGGTAATTTGGTCGGGCCGTCAGGGTCGTTTGTGTCTTTTCCAGTTACTAAAATTATTGGATGGTTTTGTAGGTTTTGGAGGGGTTTGTGGTTTGGTTTGAGCAAGGTTTGATGCAAAAGTAAAAATAAAGGAATTTGTCTTTGGCCAGTAATGGGTTTGAACCCGGGTCTCTTGGGAAGCTTGTAGAGATGTGTGCCAATTGAGCCATTAGGTGCTCTTGTTGCTCTTTCTGCATCACATCTTAGTTAACCTTGGATTTTGGAGTTTTGGTGCATTTGGTTAAATGAAATAGAATTAGGTTTATTCCATCTTCTTCTCCAAATCTCCTCTTGGCCGCACAAGCTCTCCCTCTCCATAGCCCTTGCCGATTCTTCATCCTTGCGGCTCCCTTGGATCGCTCATCATCATTCCGGTAGGTATCGATCTTCCTCTTCTTCTTCTCATCCGCTTGGTGTGCTTTTGGCCGAGTGCAAATAGGTGTGTTGTGTGTGTTTGTGTTGATTGCGACCACCGAGAGAAGCGAGCAGCCAGCCAGCCATCGTCGCACGTCCCAGTAGCGGCGGATCGCCGCGCCAGATCACCCCTGCCGCGCACGGTCGCCCATGCCGTCGCACGGATCGCCCGGATCCGTTGGCAGCCCCCTGCCGCGACGCCATCGCTCACCAGTCGCCCAGATCTGTTGAAGCGCCTCGCTGCGCCGCGCCATCGCTCGCCAGTCACGCCAAATCCACCGTCGCAGCCCTCCCGCGCGCCATCGCTCGTCGTCGTGCGAATCGCGCAAGAAGCGAGACCAGCCGCCCGCGCGCCGCCGCCGCCGCCGCTCGCCACAAGCGCCAGCCGTCGCGCGCGTGCCTTTCAGCGACGCCAGCGCCCGCGCGCCTGCCGCGAAGCCGCTCGCCACGCGCCCAGACGCTTCGCCGCGGCGCACGCCCTCGCCGTGCATCCGTGCTGCGTCCGCGCCGCAGTAGCGGGAGCCCGGCGCCAGCCTGCCGTGCCCGCTCGCCCAGCCTCCAAGCTCGTGTCGCCGCGCGCGCGTGTTCCGAGCCGAGCTTGCTCGTTTCTTTTGTTGTTTAGACGTTTTAGATGCTTGATTATTATTGGTTTGCTAGGTTCCCGCCGCTAGCTCGGGATTGTTCCGCACTTAGGATTTGTGTGTAGAAGCCTCCCGACCAAGGTAAGGATTTCTTACCGGAGTTGTGTGGGCCTGCGGTATATTTGTGATTGTTGTTTTGTATGCCCGTGTATGATTACTAGCATGTTTAGCCCTAGGTGCTCGCTTTACAAATTCTGACTAGCATGAACTCTTGTATTGTTTCTCATGTTAGCCCATGCTAGGTTGTTCCATTCTCGCATGTTCGATATCTGTTCTTGCTTCGTAGTATCATGCTAGGTTCCTTGTATCTGTTGAGCACGTATTGGACCGCATTGATTGAATTGTTATTATTGCTATGGTTTAGAGTTCGTAGGTAGCATCATCCAAGCGGGATGCATAACGTAACTTGCATCCCCGACAGGAGGACGTACGAGATGGTACTCGTCCCGATCCCGTTAGGGTTTAGCTAACCCTAACGGTGCCCCGCAATCTTGGGTGAGGGTGGCGATCGTTAAATGCCCCAACGGTCGGGATGATGACTTGGCATTGCCTCGTCCCGGCGGTCGGCCGGCACGCCTCGGCGTGTTCGCCGTAGCCCTTGATTGCCACTGTTAGGGCAAGGACCGCTTCTGGTGTAAGCCTACCACGGCCGGTTCCTTAGCCTCGAAGCGGTGGTACAGCCGACATAGTTCACGTGTCCGTGTCTCACACCCCTATGTCGTGACACCGATCCAGAGATTTAGTTAGGCATGGTGATCGAACTCAGGCGCTTGCCACTAGACCCGGCACTTCCCGAGTTTGCGGTAGCATGCGGTGCGCGCTTACGCTCATTACTGCACCGACCGAGAGCTCCTCGGGATCTTGAGCCGAGTGCACCTTTCAGACTGCATGAGAGCAGCCGAGGTGGGACTTGTTCCCGTGATAGAGCGTATAGTGTGTTGTGGTATTTCCGGACTAAGACCCCGAGTTGGCATCCGAGGTCCAAGTGTGGACTTAGCTATGTGCTCCGCTCTGTGTTTGTACTCATAGCTTGCATACATTCTTCTAGATGATCATGTATATCGTATTGTACCCCGGTTGGGGATTCTTACTGAGTAATTCGTTACTCACCCTTATTCTGTGGTTTTCCACGGGTAATCAAGGCGGGAGACAGGATGGTCAAGGAGGAGCCGTGATCATGGAATCCTGCTTTGTCATCTCGACCATTTTATTATATCTTGACTCTTGACTTTTGTTATTTCCCCTGAATGCATGTAGACGGGCACGGAGCCCTAGGATGTTTTCTTACGTTTTATGGATTCCAGCATATTTGTACTTGTGGATTGTTTAAATGGTTTAAATAAATCTCTGATCAGAGTATGATTTTAGAAATGTATGTTTTGGTTGTTGAATGTTTCTGTTTTTACTTGGGATCCGAAATATATTTTTCATAATGTCTTTTATTTTTCAATACATGCATTGGGGTAAAGGCCCATTTAGAGCCCCTTTTGGGTCGGGTCTTTACAGGTCAGGAACTACGCGGCTTCACTACAACCACCATTCGTTCAGCACCGTCTGAGCACCAACCATGAACACAAGAGGTTCCACCAACCAAGCTTAGGTTCAACTTAACAAACTTGCCTAAGCAACAACCCAACTACGAGCATGGTATCCTTACAGCCTCAACTAAAGCCTTACAACATCCACCTGGAGTCCAACTTCTCCAAGAACTGAGCACCAGTTCTCCAATGCAAGCCCTACATGGTTCTGAAACTCTCGCCACCAGATCGAACTACACAAAACACACTTGTGTGCACAACTCTCAACCTTCCTTCAGAGATCCAAGACTAACAGGTGCTTTACAAAAGGCAACACTAACTTCTGGCAGAGATACAATCAACCAAAAGAACACCAAAGTTCCATCTCCACGCGATACTCGAAGCTGTGGCAACCTTGCTCTACTAAAGCATAACAATTGCCAAACCGAACTTACTTTATACCAAGTCTCTACCAAGTGTGCTTACACATAAGGCGATCAACTCATCTCATAAGGCATCCAGCTCATCTCATGGGCATTCAACTCATCTCATAGGCATCCAACTCATCTCATAGGCATCCAAGGTAGTGGACCGCACTACCAACCACAAAGATCTCTTGGCCTCAGCACTAGCGTGAGACTCACACGCACTAACACTTACCAACCGCCAACCTGCTGGCTTACTCAACCCCTAGTAACACTGGGAAGAGGCTCCAGCTCCTCTCGAACATCCTTTCACTTGTAGTCCTTCGACTACCACTGAACTAGCCCTCTTGCACGACCTAAACAAGTGCATTTTCCATAAATGGATCCAATGGCTAAAGAAGTGCGTTGAACTCCGGGAAGGTTATAGAATCATCCATCCTACTCATGCCCAACTCAGGCCTGAACCAGACTTAGTGCCCAAGCGGCACACCAACCAATGCACCTCAAGTGCCGCTACTATCAAATCCACCTCTTACCACAAATGAGGCCAATAAGGTCACAACCTCAAGTGACAAAAACTAAGGCAAGGCATACAAGGGCTCAAAACTCAGACAACCCTGACTATGACATCTCATCTAACTGAAGTCTCACGGCCTACTCTTGCATTTCCACCTGATGCTCACCAAAACTCTGGCCGGCTCTCTTAACATGCAGCAGCTAGCCCTACTCTAGGGCTCACCAAAAGAATAGTGCTCAACTCTACAAAACAACCGAGCAAACCGCAAACGGATCAAGTCCGAAGGGGGCACTGCTCACTGCACCCTTAACCACAGGGTTCCGGCTTACTGGCTGCAAACAACAACACTTTACAAGAGCACAAAGATGCCTCATCAACCTCCTCGAAGGCTACCAACTCTGCAGCTACTCACTGGGCAATCAAACAATCTGCTAAGGCTCAAGATCAACACTTGAGCTACCCAAGCTAGTCCACACGGAGACCTGCTCCACAAGCATCCACATAAGCAAAGCCATAGCTAACACCTCTCTTGGAGTGGTACTCCAGGGCAAAACACCTCCACCCTCTCACTAGGGGAAAAAACAGCTGGGCCACACGTGGCCTACGGGAGTCTAACCTCTTCCTCCATCTGGAACGATGTCCCAGCGGTATCTGGATCTACCTGGATACCCTGACAAGCTGCAAACATTCATCTTACACTGCGGGAAGTTGGCATGATGGTGCAATGAACCCAAATCAACAACGAGTCTGAACCTGCTCGTCTCCGCTCCACAACACTACACAAGGCATACACTAGAAGAATAGTATTGTAAATTCTTAACCCTTTGCTAAAAACGGTAAACTTAGGCGTACCTGATGACTGTCGGAGTGCTGGTGATCATGGGGAAAATGACCTACAACAAAAGGTCAGTCTACATAATCTATGACTCTGAGCTCTGATACCAACTGTAAAGACCAGACCCAAAAAGGGCTCTAAATAAGCCTTTACCCCAATGCATGTATTCAAAGGAAAGGACAATATGCAAATAAATTTTCGGATTCCCAATTTAAACAAAATAATCAAGGTTCAATCAGAAATCAATAAAGTTTGCTGAAACCTGTCCCTGTCTCCAAGCACCTGTTTCAAGGCAAATACATTTCCAAAACGTACACTCTGATCAGAGATTTATTAAAACATTTGAAACATCCTCAAATTCAAAAAAGCGGGAAATCCACAAAATCATTCAGAAAACATCCTAGGGCTCCGAGCCCGGCTACATGCATTCAGGGGAAAATTAAAAGACAAGAGTCATAGAAATAAAAAGTCAGAGACGACAGCAGGTTCCCAATGATCACAGCTCCTCCTTCAGCCATCCTGTCTCGCACCTTGGTTACCTGTGGAAAACCACAAAATAAGGGTGAGTAACGAATTACTCAGTAAGAATCCCCAACCGGGGTACAATACGATGCACATGGTCATCTAGATGAGTGTATGCAAGCTATGAATATAAACCCAATTAGAGCACGTAGCTTAAGTCCACACTTGGACCTCGGATGCCAACTTAGGATCTTAGTCCGGAAATAAATCACCACACAATACGCCCTATAAGAGAAATGAGTCCCGCCACTGCTGCTTCTCATCGTCGATCACGAAAGGTGCACCGCTCACAATCCGAGGAGCTCTCGATCGGCGGCGCCAGAATGGCGTATGCGCCGCATCGCATGCTACCGCAACTCGGGGTTGCCGGGTCTAGTGGCAAGCCGCCCGTCCACCACCATGCCTAACTAAATCTACGGATCGGTGTCACCGACATAGGGTGTGACACTGACACGTGAACTATGTCAGCCTGAACCACCGCACCTGAGGCTAAGGAATCGGTCGTGGTAGGCTTACACCAGGAAGTCGTCCTTGCCCTAACAGGTGGCAATCTGGGGCTACTACCGAACACGCTGATGATGGCGTGTTTACCGTCGGGGACGAGGCAATGCCCGATCATCATCCCGACCGCTGGGGCATCGCGCAGACTACCACCCTCACCCAAGATTGCAGGTCCTACCGGTCGGGTTAGCTAAACCCTCACGGGGTCCAGGGACGGAGTATTACCTCGTACGTCCCTGCCATGGATGCAAGTTACTTTATGCATCAGGCCCGGATGATGCTACCTACCTACACTTTAACCTATCATATCAATAACATACAATCCAATACAATCCAAAACGTGCTCAACAGATACAACGAACCTAGCATGGTACTACGAAGCAAGAACAGATATGAGCATGCCAGAACGGAACAACCTAGCATGGGCTAACATGAGAGAACAACATACGAAGTCATGCTAGTTAGGAATTCAGAACAGAGCACCAAACTATACATGCTGATAATCACAAACAAACATACAAACAACAATCACATAGAACATCGCAGGGTCCACACAACTCCGGTAAGAAATCCTTACTTGGCCGGGAGGCAACTACACACAAAATCCTAAGCTGCGAACAATCCCGAGCTAGCTAACTGAACCTAGCAAACACAATAATAATCAACATCTATAAGCCTAAAAATAATAAAACAGCAGGCTCGGCTCGGGAGCACTCACAAGGCACGGCGACACGAGGCTAGGCAACGCTGGCAGCTGGCGGTGAAGATCTGCGCAAAGCGCTGTGTGCGGCTTGGTGCTGCTGCATGCCGTGGCGCGACATGGGCAATGACACCGGACACATCTGGCGCAGGGCGCTGCGGGCATGCGACGCGAGGCGACGGCTGCTACAGCGTGCGACAGGCGATCTGGCGCGCTATGGCTGCGTCTGCGAGCGACCGGCGATCTGGCGCGCGATAGAGAGGCTGCCGGCGACCTTGGGCGATCTGGGCTGCTACTGTGCTCGACGGACGGAGGGCTGGGCGACTTCGATCTGGGCTGCTACTATCCGGCCTGGGGAGCTGCGATGGCAGATCTGGGCGTGGTCTGGCCGGTTGGGGAGCTGCGATGGCAGATCTGGGCGACTTCGGTCTGGGCATCTTGGCTGCTGGCATGCGACGGCGACAGGGCTGACCGGCGCGATCTGGCGCCGCTTGCTGCTTGCTCAATTGTGCGCGACGACTCACCGGCTTTGGTGAGCTCCCCTCGGCTGGCTGCACCACACACACACACACACACACCTTCCTTTTTACATTCGACCAGCAAGAGCAACCAATCGAGAAGATGAAGAGGAAGAAGACTTACCCGGAATGATGATTGAACTTACGGAGTAGCAAAGGGGATGAAATTCGGCTGGGCTATGGAGAATTTGGCTTGGACGGCTAGGAGTATGATGGAGGAGAAGAAGAACAAAACCTAGCTTTCTTTTTCATTTAACCAAAAGCACCAAAACTCCAAAATCCAAGGCTAACCATAAAATGACACGGATAGAGCAACAAGAGCTCTCAATAGCTCATCTGGCATGCAACCCCACAAGCTTTCCTGAAGACCCGGGTTCGAATCCCAGTTGCAACAAAATTCCTTTATTTTTACTTTTGCACCAACTCAAGCTCAAACCAATCCACAAGGCCTAAAAAACCCACACAAATCCATCCAATAATTTTAGCAACGGGAAAAAGACATAAACGGCCCTGACGGCCTGACCAAATTTCCAAAATTCCCCTAGGGCACACCTGGAAGACCAGGATGAAAACCTGGTCCGTTACAGTCAGCCCACTGCCTGGTGAATAAACGAAGTCAAAATCTCTGTCAGCACTAACTCTGTCAAACAATCTCTTAAGGGCGGGGTCACTCAGCTGGCTATCGATAATCCGCTGCCTGATCGATGGCTGAACTATCAACTGAGCTACTCTGGTAGCAACCTCACCCAACAACCCTACAACCTCAGCCCGCTCGAACTCTCTTCGCAATCTGGGCTGGGAACTCAACAACACCGCGGAGTGCGACGTCTTCCTACTCAACGCATCAGCTACAACATTGGCTTTACCCGGATGGTACAAAATCTCGTAGTCATAATCTTTTACCAACTCTAACCATCTCCTCTCGCCTCATATTCAACTCCTTCGAGTAAATGATACTTGAGGCTCTGGTGATCGGTAAACATTTGAATTCGCTCACCATACAGGTAATGCCTCCAAATCTTCAGCGCAAACACCACTGCTGTCAACTCCATATCATGAGTCGGGTAGTTATGCTCATATGGCTTCAACTGACGGGAAGCATAAGCAATGACCTTCTCGTGCTGCATCAACACACAACCTAACCCGAACTTGGAAGCATCGCTGTAGACCACGAAACCACCTGTCCCCTCAGGATCGCCAACACCAGTCTTGAAGTCAAATCGCGCTTGAGCACGGCAAAGCTCTCATCACACTTATCGTCCCAAATAAACTCGACACCCTTCCTCGCCGGACGAGTGAGGGGCGAGGCTATGGCGGAAAAGTCCTTAACTAACCGGACGGTAGCAAACCGCCAAACCCGAGAAAACGGCTCTTACAAGCGGATAACCGAAGGACAGAGCTCCACATACACTCACCGTCTTGCTCCACTAAAGCAACAAGATCAAAATCTCACGGGGTAGCAACAGGGGTTCACCACGGACTGAACCTCCAAATACCAACGGGGCAACTCTCAACTTTCCTGGAAACAGGAAGACAACCAACAGGGCACGAACCATTCGCCCCACGAGCAAAACTGACTTCTAGCAATTCCAATCCACACCTTGGTCAACACCAAGCATCAACTTGTCACCGCACCGGAACCAATCCGGAATCTACTCCAAACAAACATTAGCTTGCTAGGCTACTAAGACTGCCAACAACTCACCCGAGGCTACAAACTACATGGCTTCAACTTGCCAACTGAAACTCACTACCTGGGCCTGACTGAGCTCTAGAGAGGCTCTCCACAACCTAGGGTTCTCCGACAACCCTCGACACCCACTGCCAACTAACGGACTACATCCAACTGCCTAAACAAACAACAACTCCATTTTCCAGCATCATAACAATGCTGGCCAACTCCAACTCCTTGGGAACCAAGAGGACCCGAAACGCTACAGAATGCGTCATCCTCCTACTCAGACATCAACCACAACATAACTTCTACCCAAGGAAGGATCCGAACAACTCTCTCAGTCATGACGATCAACAAGAAGATCCGCCAACCAAGCTTAGGTCCAACTTAACAAATCTTACCTAAGCAACAACCTGATACCAAGAGCATGGTATCCTTACCACCTCACTAAAGCCTTACAACATCCACCTGGAGTCCAACTTCTCCAAGAACTGAGCACCAGATCCCCAAAGCAAACCCTACATGGATCTAAAACTCTCACCACAGAACGAACCACACAAAACACACTTGTGTGCACAACTCCCAACCTTCATTTAGAGATCCAAGACTAACAAGCGCTTTCCCCAAAAAGCAACACTAGCTCCTGGCAGAGATACACTACCAAGCATAACCATGCCAAACCGAACTTACTTTATACCATGCCTCTACCAAGGGTGCTTACCCATAAGGCATCCAACTCCTCTCACAAGGCATCCTACTCACCTCCTAGGCATCCAACTCATGGTCCCTCCGCTGAACCAAACTCGCATCTACGATGCTCAACTCTCCTCAGATTAAGGCACTCGAAGGTAGTTGACCGCACTACCAACCACAAGGATCTCTTGGCCTTAACACTAGCGTGAGATGCACGCGCACTAACACTTACCAACCATCCACCTGCTGAGTTACTCAACCCCCGGTAACTCTGGGAAGAGGCTCCGGCTCCTCTTGAACATCCTCTCTCTTGTAGTCCTACAACTACCACTGAACTAGCCCTCTTGCACGACCAAAACAGGTGCAACTTCCATAAACGGATCCAAGGCTAAAGGAGTGCGCTGAACTCCGGACGGCATAGAACCATCTGCTATGCCCATGCCAAACTCAGGCCTGAACCAGACTTAGTGCCAAAGCGGCACACCAACCAATGCACCTCAAGTGCCACTACTACCAAATCCACATCTTACTACAAACGTTGCCAACAAGGTCACAACCTCAAGTGACACGAACTCTGGCTAGGCATACAAGGGCTCAACTCCAACAACCATGCCTAAGGCATCTCATCAAGCTGAAGGCTCACAGCCTACTCTTGTATCTCCACATGATGCTCAACAAAACTCTGGCCGTCTCTCTCAACTTGCAGCAGCTAGCCCTACTCTAGGGGCTTACCAAAAGAAGAGTGTTCGTCTCTATCAAACAACTGAGGAAACCACCAACGGATCCAAATCAAGGGAACATCGCTTGTCGCACTTAACCACAGGGGTTCCTTCCATCGGGTGTAAACAACAACACTTTACAAGAGCACAAAGATGCCTCATCAACCTCCTCGAAGGCTACCAACTCTGCAGCCACTCTCTGGGCAATCAAACAATCTGTTAAGGCTCAAGATCAACACTTGAGCTACCCAAGCTAGTCCACACGGGGACCTGCTCCACAAGCATCCACATAAGCACAGCCATAGCTAACTCCTCTCTTGGAGTAGTACTCCCAGGCAAAGCACCTCCACCCTCTCTCTAGGGGAAAACCAACAACTGGGCCACAAGTGGCCTACGGGAGTCTAACCTCTGCCTTCCTCTAGAACGATGTCCCAGGGGCATCCGAATCTATCTGGATACCTCAACAAGCCACAACATACATCACACACTGCGGGAAGTTGGCATGATGGCGCTCTAAACCCAACCAACAACGAGTCAGAACCTGCTCGTCTCCGCTCTACAACACTACACGAGGCATACACTAGATGAAAGGTTTTGTAAATTCTTAACCCTTTTCTACAACAAATAGTAAACTTAGGCGTACCTGATGACTGTCGAAGTGCTGTTGATCATGGAAAAAATGACCTACAACAAAAGGTCAATTTACAGAATCTATGACTCTGAGCTCTGATACCAACTGTAAGGGACCGACCTGAATGGGGCTCTAAATGGGCCCTTACCCCAATGCATGCATTCAAGTAAAGGACATTATACAAACATGATTTCAGATTCCAATTAAAAACAAAACATTCAAACATTCAGTTCAAAGCCTGGACAATTTTCCTGAAACCTGTCCCTGTTTCCAAGCACCTGTTACAAGATAAATACATTTCCAAAGTTTACTCTGATCAGAGATTTATTAAAATCATTCAAAACCTGTCCAGATACAACAATGTTGTAATACACAAAACATTTAGAAAACATCCTAGGGCTCCGTGCCCGGCTACATGCATTCAGGGGAAAATAAAACATAAAGAGTCATAACACAAAATCAGAGTTTGATGACTGGGCCCCATGATCACAGCTCCTCCTTCAGCCATCCTGTCTCGCAACTCGGTTACCTGTGGAAAACCACAATAATAAGGGTTAGTAACGAATTACTCAGTAAGAATCCCCAACCGGGGTACAATACGATATACATGGTCATCTAGCTGAGTGTATGCAAGCTATGAATATAAACACAGAATAGAGCACATAGCTTGAGTCCATATTTGGACCTCGGATGCCAACTCAAGGTCTTAGTCCGGAATAATCCACCACACAATCCATCACACAATACGCCCTATAGGAGAAACAAGTCCCGGCCTCAGCATGTCTACTGTCGAATGAAAGGTACACTAGCTCAAGATCCCGAGGAGCTCTCCGGTCGGCGCTGTAATGAGCGTAAGCATGCAACGCGCGCTACTACAGACTATGGGGGGTGCCGGGTCTAGAGGCAAGCTGCCCATGTCCAGCCACCACGCCTAACTAAATCTTTGGATCGGTGTCACTGACATAGGGGTGTGAGACCTGGACACGTAAACTATGTCAGCACCAAGAAACGTCCTTACCTTAACACGGATCCACCCCTATGTCAGTGACACCGATCCAAAGATTTAGTTAGGCGAGTCGTGTAACTAAATCTTTGGATCGGTGTCACTGACATAGCCGAGTCGTGTCGCCGAGACCTGGACACGTGAACGGGTCGTGGTAGGCTTACACCAAGAAACGTCCTTACCTTAATAGGTGGCAATCAAGGGCTACTGCCAAACATGCTGAGGACGTGCCGACTGCCCGGAAAGAGGCAATGCCAAGTCAACATCCCGACCGTTGGGGCATTTAACAGTCTGCCACCCTCACCCAAGATTGCGGGGCCAGCCGTTAGGGTTAGCTATTCCCTAACGGGATCGTATGAGCTTCATCTCATACGTCCTCGCTGTGGATGCAAGGTTCGTTATGCACCCGGCCCGGATGATGCTATCTACCTGCCACTCTAACCTGCCTTAGCAATCAGCAACAATTCAGTAAAATCCAATACGTGCTCAATAAGAATACAACGAACCTAGCATGATACTACAAAGCAAGAACAGATACAAGCATGCCAGAAAGGAACAACCTAGCATGGATTAACATGAGAATTAACCAGGAAAATCATGTCAATCGGGAATTCAGAATAGAGCACTTAGCTACACATGTCAATACACACAAACAAGCAATCAATCAGCAATCACATATAATATCGCAGGGTTCACACAACTCCGGTAAGAAATCCTTACCTTGGTCGGGGACGATTACACGAAAACCTAAGCTGCGAACGAACTCGAACTAGCTACCGAGAACCTATCAATCACAACAATTAATCACACAATAGGCCTAAATACAATAAAATAAACAGGGCTCAGCTCGGGAGCAACTCACGAGGTGTGACGGACACACGAACGAGCCGATTGCACGAACGAGGCAGCAATAGGGCTAGCTGGGCGCGCTGGGGCGCAGGGATGGGCGCGTTGGCGCGCATGGCTGGGCGCGGACGGGCGCGGAGCGATGCGGTCGTCGCGCGGCGCGCGACAGCTCGGCAACCTGCGACTCGGCGAGCGAGCACACAGGACACGGCGACGAGGTCGCTTCCGCGCGCGAAGGGCAAGCTGGGGCGATTTCCGGCGCGATGGAGGAAGAGCTCGAATTGGCGATGGAGAAGACGATTTGGTGAGCGATTTGTTGCTGGTTGAACTCCCCTACACAAGCTGCAAAAAATCCACCCAGCAAAACACTTCGACTCGGCCGAAAAATTGAAATCGGAAACAGGGGAATCAGATTTGAAGGAGAGGAAAAAGAAGAAGAAGACGAAGAAGACGCACCTGCTGCTCGGGAAAAGAAGCGACCTTGAATTGGGGAGAAGAACTCCGTTGAACTGGGGTCGGCGAGGGAGAGATCGCGAGGGAGAAGCTCGGTCGGTCGCGGGAGAAAATCGGAGAAGAAATGAGGAAGGAGAAAGAGAAGCTCGGGCGATTTGCTATTAAAATCAAAACTCATTTCAAACAGGCTTAAATACAAGCTGGCGCGTTTAGAATAACAAAAGAGCTCGGTGGCTCAAGTGGCAAGTCCACCCAACTATCTTCCCAAGCGGCCCTGGTTTGAATCTCACCCGACGCGCTATTTAATTCCCTATTTCTTTTTTCATTTTACCAAGCCCAAATACCTTCACAAAGCTTCCCGATCCCATTCATATCATCTCATAATTTTTCCGGCAATTAGAAAAGACATAACCTGCCCTGTCGGCCCGACCAAATTACCAAAATGCCCCTGGGGCAACCCGGGAAGACCGGGATGAAATTCCGGGCCGTTTGTAACGACCAGTGTTTTCATCCCGCCTTCCGTAAGCCCTAGGGGTATTTTTAATTTAATTTAATCGGCCGCTGCAGCTGCTTATGTCTTTTTCCAGCTTGCTAAAATTATTGGATGGATTTATGAAGGTTTTGAGGCTTTGTGGTTTGGTTTGAGCATGGGTAGATGCAAAAGTAAAAATAAAGGAATTTGTGTTGCAAATGGGATTCGAACACAGGTCTCCTGAAAAGCCTGTGAGGATGCGTGCGATTGAGCTATGGAGAGCTCTTGTTACTCTTTCCGCGTCATATCTTAGTTACCCTTGGATCTTTGGAGTTTTGTGCATTTGGTTAAATGAAAAGAAATTAGGTTTTGTGTTTTCTTTCCCAAAACTCCATGGCCGCCCAACCCTCTTCTCTCCCAAGCCCCTTGCCGTGATTTTCTTCCTTGCACCCCGAGCGCTGCTCCGCCAGCCTGCGACCAACCGAGCCGAGCAGCGGTCGAGCATCCCACCAGATCGCACCAAGCAACCCAGAGCGCCAGCGCCGAATGCCGCAGCCGCCCAAGAGGCGCGCGCAGCACCGATCCGCGCGTCCGTCGCGTCGCGAGCAGTCGCATCGCACCGCACCGCCGCGCGCGCCAGCCAGCGCGAGCCATCGCCACCGAAGCTTCGCGTCGCGTCGCGCATCCGGCGCCGCGTCGCGCGTCGCGCGCGCGCGCGCGCCTCCGCGTCTCGCGCGCGCGTGCCGCCCGCGCGTCGCCGTCAGCCAGCCAAGGCTCGCGCTTAGCGCGCCATCCGCGCTTTCGCGCCCGTCCGTCTGCGCAGCCAGCGCCAGCCATGTGCGCCATTTGCCGCCATCAGCGCCCATCGCGCCCATCCGCGCCAAAGAAGAGCCCCCGCCGTCTTTGCCGCCCGCCCGCGTGTCACCAGCATCGCGTGAGTTGCTCCTTAGCCGAGCCCTATTTATTTTATTATATTTAAGCCTTTTGAGTGTGATTATCATTGTTTTTGTTAGGTTCTCGGTAGCTAGCTCGGGTTCGATCGCGCACTTAGGTTTTGTGTGTAGTTGCCCGACTAGGTAAGGATTTCTTCACCGGAGTTGTGTGGACCTGCGATGTTCTATGTGATTGTTGTTTGTATGTTTGTTTGTGATTATCGCATGTATAGTTTAGGTGCTCTGTTCTCAATTCTCGACTAGCATGACTTCGTATGTTGTTCTCTCATGTTAGTCCATGCTAGGTTGTTCCGCTCGCATGCTCATATCTGCTCTGCTTCATAGTACCATGCTAGGTTCGTTGTATCTCATTGAGCACGTTTTGGATTGTATTGGATTGTATGTTATTGATATGATAGGTTAGAGTGTAGGTAGGTAGCATCATCCGGCTGATGCATAAAGTATCTTGCATCCACGGCAGGGGCGTCGAGACGCTTCTCCGTCCCCTGGACCCAAGTAGGGTTTAGCTAACCCGGCCGGTAGGCCCCGCAATCTTGGGTGAGGGTGGCGATCGTTAAATGCCCCAACGGTCGGGATGATGACTTGGCATTGCCTCGTCCCGGCGATCGGCACGTCCTCGGCGTGTTCGGCGTAGCCCTTTGATTGCCACTGTTAGGGCAAGGACCGCCTCCTGGTGTAAGCCTACCACGGCCGGTTCCTTTAGCCTCAAAGTGCGGTGGTTCAGCCGACATAGTTCACGTGTCCAGTCTCACACCCTATGTCGGTGACACCGATCCGGAGATTTAGTTAGGCGTGGTGGATCGGACATGGGCAACTTTTGCCACTAGACCCGGCACCCTTCATAGTTCGCGGTAGCACGCGGCATGCATGCTTACGCTCATTACAAACACGGCCGGAGAGCTCCTCGATCTTGAGCTAGTGCACCTTTCGTATCGGCAGATGAAAAGCCGAGGCCGAGACTTGTTTCTCGTATAGGGCGTATTGTGTGGTGTGATTTATTTCCTGACTAAGACCACGAGTTGGCATCCGAGGTCCAAGTGTGGACTTAAGCTATGTGCTCTATTCTCGTGTTTATATTCATAGCTTGCATACACTCATCTAGATGACCATGTGCATCGTGTTGTACCCCTGGTTGGGGATTCTTACTTGAGTAATTCGTTACTCACCCTTACTTATCTTCGTGTAACCATGGCGCGAGGCGGGATGGTGAAGGAGGAGCTATGATCATGGGAACTTGCATGTGCGTCTCTCGACTTTTTATTTTTATGACTCTTGTCTTTCATTTTCCCCACAATGCATGTAGACGGCACGAGCCCTAGGATGTTTTCAATGTTTTTGTGGATTCCCGCTTTATTGAATTTGAGGATGTTTCAAATGTTTTAATAAATCTCGATCGAGTGTACGTTTTGGAAATGTATTTGCCTTGAAACAGTGCTTGGAGACAAGGACAGTTTTCAAAGAAACTATATTGATTTCTGATTGAACCTTGATTGTTTTGTTTTAATTGGGAATCAAAACTTATTTGCATATTGTCCTTTCCTTTGAATGCATGCATTGGGGTAAAGGCCTATTTAGAGCCCTTTTTTAGGTGGGTCTTTACTGATTGGTATCGAGCTCAGAGTCATAGATTCAGTGAAGTGACCTTTTGTTGTAGGTCGTCTTTCCCATGATCACCAAACTCACTGACTACCAGTGCGCCTAAGTTTTCTGCTTTAGAAAAGGGTTAAGAATTTACAATACCTTTCATCTAGTGTATGCCCTGCTTTGTGTTGTGGAGCGGAGACGAGCGGGGTTCTCGACTCATCGTTGGTTTGGGTTTAGAGCGCCATCATGCCAACTTTCCGCAGTGTAAGGAGTATGATTGCAGCTTGTCGTGGTATCCAGATAGATTCGAGATACCACTGGGATATCGTCCCGCAGGGAAGTAGAGATTAGACTCCGTGAGGCCCTTGTGGTGTGGCCCAAATTGCTAGTTTTCCCCTAGTGAGAGGGTGGAGGTGTTTTGCCTTGGAGTACCACTCCGGGAGAGAGGAGTTAGCTTCGGCTTTACTTATGATGATGCTTGTGGAGCGGTCCTAGTGTGGACTAGCCTGGGTAGTTCAGGTGTGTAACTTGAACCTTAGCAGATTGTTTGATTGCCCAGAGAGTAGCTGCAGAGTTAGTGGCCTTCGTGGAGGAGGTAGAGACATCTTTGTTCTCTTATAAGTGTTGTTGTTTGCAGCCAATGAAGTCGGAACCCTATAGTTAAGGGTGCAATGCAGTGTTCCCATCGGACTTGATCCGTTGGTAGTTCCTCGATTGTTTAGTAGAGTTGAGCACTCTTCTTTTGGAGAGCCCTAGAGTAGGGCTAGTCTGCATGTTGAGAGAGCTGGCTAGAGTTTTGTTGAGCATCATGTAGAGATGCAAGAGTGGGCCGTGAGTCTTCGGTTTGATGAAATGCCTTAGGCATGGTTGTTTGAGTTGAGCTCTTGTATGCCTCGCCATAGTTTTTGTCACTTGAGGTTGTGACCTTGCTGGCCCCATTTGTAGTAAGGTGTGGATTTGGTTTAGTGGCACTTGAGGTGCAATGGTTGGTGTGTCGCTTTGGCTCTACGTCCAGTTCGGGCTTGAGTTTGGCATGGGTATAGCGCGATGGTTCTATGACCGTTCGGAGTTCAAATGCACTCCTTTAGCCTTTGGATCCGTTTGTGGCGCTTGCACTGTTTAGGTCGTGCAAGAGGGCTAGTTCTGGTAGTCGAAGGACTACAAGTGAAAGGACGTTCGAGAAGAGTGGAGCCTCTTCCCGGTGTTCTTGGGGGTTGAGTAAGTCGAGGGTTGACGGTTGGTAAGTGCTAGTGCGTGTGAGTCTCACGCTAGGGCTGAGGCCAAGAGATCTTTGTGGTTGGTAGTGCGGTTGTAACGACCCAGGTTTTTCTTCCCGGTCTTCCAGGTATGCCCTAGGGGTAATTTGGTAATTTGGTCGGGCCGTCAGGGTCGTTTGTGTCTTTCCAGATTACTAAAATTATTGGATGGTTTTATGTAGGTTTTTGAGGGGGTTTGTGGTTTGGTTTGAGCAAGGTTTGCAAAAAGTAAAAATAAAGGAATTTGTCTTTGCAATGTGGGGTTTGAACCCGGGTCTCCTGGGAAGCTTGTAGAGATGTGTGCCAATTGAGCCATTAGGTGCTCTTGTTGTTCTTTCTGCATCACATCTTAGTTAACCTTGGATTTTGGAGTTTTGGTGCATTTGGTTAAATGAAATAGAATTAGGTTTATTCCATCTTCTTCTCCAAATCTCCTCTTGGCCGCACAAGCTCTCCCTCTCCATAGCACTTGCCGATTCTTCATCCTTGCAGCTCCCTTGGATCGATCATCATCATTCCGGGTAAGTCTTCATCCTCTTCATCTCCTCATTTGGTTATTGATGCTGGCCGAAGGTAAGAAGTAGAGAGTTGTGTGTGTTGTGTTGATTGCAACCAGGTAGAGAAGCGGCGGCATAGATCGCCCCTCGCCGCCGCACCGATTCGCGGGCGGACAAAGAGCCGCGCTGCACCGTCCGCACACCATCGCGCACGGATCGCCCGAGATCCGTTGAGCGGCCCTGCGCCGCCGCACGGTCGCCCGGATCTGTTGAAGCGGCCCTCCGCGCGCCATCGCTTGCGGATCGTGCGATTCGCGCGCAGCAGCAGAGACGCCAGACGCCGCGCCACGCCAGGCCGCCGCGCCCGAAGCCGCCGCGCTCGCGCCACGCGTCCACATCGCTGCGCGCGCGCCCGCGCCACGCGCTTTGCCTTTGCCCGCCTACGCCGCGCCCGCCGCGTCCGCGTCGCACTGTCGCCACGCGCAGCGCGCTGGCGCGCCATGCGCTAAGCGCCGCCGCGCACGCCAGAGCCGCTGCCGCGCGCGCTCCTCGCCGTGCATCCGTGTCGTGCGTGTCGTGCGGTAGCGCCACCGGCGCCCGCCTGCTGCGTGCCCGTAGCGCGGCTGCGCCCGCCTGCCGTGCCCGGCTCGCGCTGCGGCTCCAAGCTCGTGTCGCCGTGCGCGTGAGTTCCCGAGCCGAGCTTGCTGTTCTTTTGTTGTTTAGACGTTTTAGATGCCGATTATTATTGGTTTGCTAGGTTCCCGCCGCTAGCTCGGGATTGTTCCGCAACTTAGGATTTGTGTGTAGAAGCCTCCCACCAAGGTAAGGATTTCTTCACCGAGTTGTGTGGGCCTCTGCGGTATATTTTGTGATTGTTGTTTTGTATGCTCGTGTATGATTATTAGCATGTTTAGCCCTAGGTGCTCGTTCAATTCTCGATGGCATGAACTCTTGTATTGTTTCTCATGTTAGCCCATGCTAGGTTGTTCCATTCTCGCATGTTCGATATCTGCTTCTTGCTTCGTAGTATCATGTTAGGTTCCTCGTATCTGTTGAGCACGTATTGGACCGCATTGATTGATTTATTATTATTGCTATGGTTTAGAGTTCGTAGGTAGCATCATCCGGGCCGGATGCATAACGTAACTGCATCATCCCCGATGTGGACGTCACGAGATGGTACTCGTCCCGATCCCGTTAGGGTTTAGCTAACCCTAACGGTGCCCCGCAATCTTGGGTGAGGGTGGCAAATCGTTAATTGCCCCAACGGTCGGGATGATGACTTGGCATTGCCTCGTCCCGGCAAATGCACGTCCTCGCGTGTTCGCCGTAGCCCTTGATTGCCACTGTTAGGGCAAGGACCGCTTCTCGGTGTAAGCCTACCACGGCCGGTTCCTTAGCCTCAAAGTGCGGTGGTACAGCCGACATAGTTCACGTGTCCAGTCTCACACCCCTATGTCGCGACACCGATCCGGAGATTTAGTTAGGCATGGTGATCGAACTCGGGCGGCTTGCCACTAGACCCGCACCCCCGTAGTTTGCGGTGGCATGCGGTGCGCGCTTTACGCTCATTACAAATACCGATCGAGAGCTCTCCTCGATCTTGAGCGAGTGCACCTTTCCTATCGGCGATGGTCAGTGAGGCCGGGACTTGTTCCCGTGATAGCGCGTTTAGTGTGTTGTGGTATTTCCGACTAAGACCCCGAGTTGGCATCCGAGGTCCAAGTGTGGACTTAGCTATGTGCTCCGCTCTGTGTTTGTACTCATAGCTTGCATACATTCTTCTAGATGATCATGTATATCGTATTGTACTCCGGTTGGGGATTCTTACTGGTAATTCGTTACTCACCCTTATTCTGCGTGGCTTTCCACAGTGTAATCAAGGCGGGAGGAGGATGGTCAAGGAGGAGCCGTGATCATGGAATCCTTGTCATCTCGACTATTTTATTTTATCATGACTCTTCACTTTTTGTTATTTCCCCTGAATGCATGTAGACGGGCACAGAGCCCCAGGATGTTTTCTTACGTTTTATGGATTCCAGCATGTTTGTACTTGTGGATTGTTTTAATGGTTTAAATAAATCTCTGATCAGAGTATGCTTTTAGAAATGTATGTTTTGGTTGTTGAATGTTTCTGTTTTTACTTGGGATCCGAAATGTATTTTTCATAATGTCTTTTATTTTCACTACATGCATTGGGGTAAAGGCCCATTTAGAGCCCCTTTGGGTCTGGGTCTTTACTGATTGGTATCGTGAGGTCGAGTCATAGATTCTCAGAGATCGACCTTTTGTTGTAGGTCGTTTTTCCATGATCATCAGCACTCCGACAGTCATCAGGTACGCCTAAGTTTACTATTTGTTGTTGAAAAAGGGTTAAGAATTTACAATGCCTATCATCTAGTGTATGCCTTGTTTGGTGTTGTGGAGTGGTGACAGGCAGGTTTTGATTCGTTGTTGGTTTGGATGTAGATCGCCAAAGATGCTACCACCCGCATCGGGGAGAGGAGGTTCGAGAGCGTGTCGAGGTATCGTGGATCGGATCGACATCGCAGGACATCGTCCCAAGTCGACATCGATGGCATTCCACCAAAGAGCCTCCTCCCGTTACGCCTAGAGCGGGCGTTGAGGCGATCGAGCGCCCGTGAGATCGCTTCTCCCGAGCGAGTTTCTTGCCGAGTCTATGAGGGCTTTTATGGTCGGCATGTTGAGTGACCAGAGGCGAGACCTGTGCCTTGTTGGCGCCAAGCAGCCGGGAAGAGTCCCGAGCCCAGATCGAGCAAAATGACTCGATTGGTTCAAAGTGAGCTTCAGTAGCACCTCCAGGCTCCACAGAGCAAGTAGCCCTGCAGAGGCGGATATGGCGGAGGGTGCCAAGAGTTGGGTAGGTGGTCAAGGATTTTGTGAAGTGGAAGCCCGAGAAGTTTGATGCCACCTGTGATGATGCGCTAGCTGCAGGCCAGTGGATTGCCCATTTGGAGTACACCTTCACGATCATGGTGTGCCCCGATATTCGAGGCCGAGATGTGCGGCTCATGTGCTAGGAGGCACAAATGAGATGGTGGTGGGAGTCCACCTTGAGCGAGAGACCACCGGTCTCCACCCGCTACTTGGGAGTTCTTCAAGGCCGAGTTCAAGGTAAAGTTCATCGGTGATGAGGCTCAAGAGAAGATGGTGGAGCTCTTCCGAACCTCGAAGCGGGGTTCGATTCCATTGAGGATTATGAGCGCAAGTTCTCGTGAGTATGGATATTTTGCTCCTCATTTGATTGCCACCGGAGTGAAGATTCGGAAGTTCATATCTCGATTGAGGCGGTGTTTTTCGTGATGTCGTGGCTCGTGCCCACGACACTTATGCTAGGGTCATCCGATTAGCCACGATCTATAATGGGAAGTATCCTGCTGAGCGGGTTGTTGCCGCTCTCTGCTCATTGGCCCCGTCCCAAAAGTGTGGCGTAAGAGGAAGTTTGACTTTGGGGCGGCGGCGCCGCCAAGGCGATTCGAAGCAGAGATCACGGAGAGCTCCACCGTTTCAGCCATGACAAGCGAGGAGGACCCAGCAGATTCCCGCTTGTGCTACTTGTGGGAAAGTCCACGCCGGAGCTTGTCACCTGGACCTAGATTGTGCTTCCGTTGTGGTAGAGAGGGCACATGGCCCGTTTTTGTGATCACCACGGCTATGGCAAACTCGGCGTGAGCAGCAGGCAGGTCGAGTGTTTGCTACGACCGTTAGGAGGCCGAGCGTCACGATGCCGCTGTGGCGTGCGCGCTTCTTGTTTTAGATCACTGCGCATTTGTCTTGTTTGATTCTCGGTTCCACGCATTCATTTGTATCTGTGTTGTTTGCCGAGCATGCTAAGTTAAGACTAGAGCCTCTAGGTTTCGAGTTATCTCATTGCAACTCCTTCTGGAGTTAATATGTTGGCTAGAGATAAGATTAGGGATGGCCGGATCGAGATATCCGGAGAGTTGCTTAGCTACGCTCATAGTTCTCGCCTATGAGCGTTTTTGATGTGATTCTTGGTATGGAGTGGTTAGTCGCTAACCACGCGTTGATTGACCGCCACCGGAAAGAAGTAGTGTTTCAGGCGCCGCCAGTCGGCCCAGCTTTAAGTTTCGTGGGGTCTAGGGTGGAGTTTGCCCGCCGATGGTGTCACCGTGAAAGCTCGTCTTTGCTAGCTCATGGAGCTTGGGGCTATCTAGCCAAGTTGTGCGGGAAGAGCCGCCTCATTGTCTGCTGATCAGTACCACTCGTGCGAGAGTTTGCGGACGTGTTTCTGAGGAGTTACCGGGTTGCCCCGAAGAGAGGTTGACTTCACAATTGAGCTCGAGCCGTGGACCCTCCTATCTCGAAGGCTCCGTATCGTATGGCGCCACCGAGTTAAAGGAATCAAGATTCGATTGCAGGAGATGTTAGATCGAGGGTTCATCCGTCCGAGTGTGTCCCCGTGGGGAGCACCGATTCTGTTTGTGAAAAAGAAGGATGGTTCTATGCGCTTATGTATTGATTACCGCGAGCTTAATAAGGTGACAAAGAAGAATAAGTATCCGCTGCCCCGTATCGACGATTTGTTCGATCGGCTTCGTGGGAGCTTCGTGTTCTCCAAGATAGATCTCGAGATCCGGTTACCATCGATTCATGGATCGTGGATGCCGACATTCCTAAGACGACTTTTTCTGTGTCCGGATATGGTCACTATGAGTTTGTGGTTATGTCGTTTGGATTGACCAATGCCCCACCAAGCGTTCATGGACATGATGGATAGGGTGTTCAAATCTTTTTGGGCGGCCGTCATCGTGTTCATTGACGATATTCTCGATTTATTCGAGGTCTAAAGAAGACCATGCAGAGCATTTGAGGCGAGTATTGGCGGCTTTGAGGGAAAACCGGCTTTATGCGAAGTTTTCCAAATGTGATTCTGGTTGGAGCGGTGGCCTTCCTAGGCCACGTGGTTTCGAGAGATGGTATAGCCGTGGACCCCGCGAAGATTGAGGCCGTGAGTTCATGGGCCAAGCCGACTTCGATTCTTGCCGAGATTCGCAGCTTTTCAGGTTTGGCGGTTTACACTACCGCCGGTTCGTCAAGACTTTTCGGCTTTAGCCTCGCCCCTCACTCGTCGACGAGGAAGGGTGTCGAGTTTGTTTGGGACAAAGCAGGTGTGATGAGAGCTTTGCCGAGCTCAAGCGCGCTTTGACTTCAAAGACTGATGTTGGCAATCCGAGGGGACAGTGGTTTCGTGGTCTACATGATGCTTCCAAGTTTGGATTAGGTTGTGTGTTGATGCAAAGACGGGAAGGTCATTGCCTATGCTTCCTGTCACCAAGCCGTATGAGCGTAACTACCCGACTCATGATATGGAGTTGGCGTGATGGTGTTTGCAATCAAGATTTGGAGGCATTACCCGTATGGTGAGCGGATTCGGATGTTTACCGATCACCGAGCCTCAAGTATCTGCTTTACTCGAAAGAAGTTGAATATGAGGCGAGAGGAGATGGTTAGAGTTGGTAAAGGATTATGATCATGAGATTTTGTACCATCCGGTAAAGCCAATGTAGTGGCCGACGCTTTGAGTAGGAAGACGTCGCACTCTGCGGCGTTGTTGAGTTCCCACCGGTTTGCGGAGAGAGTTCGAGCGGGCGAGGTTGCGATGTTGTTGGGTGAGGTTACCGCTGTGGTAGCTCGATTGTCTGCTCACCGCCGTCGATTAGGCGTGGATTTTAGACGACCAGGTTGGGTGACCCCGCACTTAAGAGATTGGTTGATAGAGTTAGTCTTGACGGTGACTTTGACTTTGTATATTCACGGGCAAAGGTTGAATTATAGAGGCCGGTTGTGTGTTCCTGACATTGCGGGTTTCATGAGCGAGAGTTGCTCTCGAGGCCCACATTCCCCTTTTGCTTGGCACCCCTGGGTACCAAGATGTATCGAGACCTTAAGCGCACCTTCCGGTGGATGGGAATGAAGAGAGATGTGGCGAGTTTGTCACCCAAGTGTCTCACTTGTCGCAAGTGAAGGCACCTGTGCAGAGGCCAGGCCACCGTTTTGTTGCAAACCACCGAGTGTACCCCAAAGGAAATGGGAAGAGATCTCCATGGACTTTATCTCTGGTTTGCCAAGGACTCCGAGGAAGTTCTCTCGATTTGGGTGATAGTCGACCGTTTGACCAAGAGCGCACACTTCATTCCCGTAGAGACACTTATACCGTGGAACAAAGGCGCAGCTTGTTTTTGGAGCAGATCATCCGTTATCATGGTGTGCCTGGTGAGGATTGTGTCCGATCGTGACTCGCGGTTCACTTCTCGTTTCGAGAGCGCTCGTAAGGGTTTGGGCACGAGTGCGATTTCAAAGACACGACTTTTCACCCTCGGTGACGGATGGTCGATCGAGAGAGTGAATCGATTCTCGAGGATATGTTGAGGGCTTGTGTGTTGGATTTCCCGTGGTACCGGACCAGATGTCTGTTTCTTGATGGAGTTTGCCTATAACAACGATTACGATCGATTTATCTGAGATGGCTCCATTCGAGGCATTGTATGGTAAGCGTTATCGGTCCCCGTGTTCGGGAAGAGGTTGGTGATAGACGTGTTTTGGTCCCGAGTTACTGCGCAGCTTGACCAATGGTGCGGTCACGAGTAAGATTAGAGCTCGTATGTTGACAAACATTTCGGAGCGGCGAGAAGAGTTACGCCCGATGTTCGGCGTCCGAGATTTGGAGTTTGAGGTTGGTCGGCATGTGTTCCTTAAGGTTGCTCCGATGCGAGGTGTTCTGATGTTTGGTAAGCGTGGGAAGTTGAGTCCCCGTTTTGTTGGTCCATTTGAGATCCTAGAGAGGATTGGCAGAGTTGCTTACCTGTTAGCCCTACCTCCGTCACTATCGCTCGGTGGTGCATAGTGTTTTTCATGTATCGATGTTGAGGCGGTATGTGCCGGACCACGCACATTGTGGACTTTGAGCCTTTGCAATGAATGAGGATTTGAACTTCGAGGAGAAGCCGGTGAGGATCCTTGCCTTTGAGACCAAGACGTTGCGTGTCGCGAGATTCGTTTAGTAAAGGTTCGGTGGAAGAATCGGGGTTCGAGGAAGCCACTTGGGAGCGGGAAGACGAGATGAGATTGCATTACCCCGAGCTATTTCTATCTTAAGGACTTTCGAGGGCGAAAGTCATAAAAAGGAGGGAATATTGTAACGACCTGTGTTTTTCTTCCCGGTCTTCCGTATGCCCTAGGGGTAATTTGGTAATTTGGTCAGTAAGCAGTGGTCGCTTTGTGTCTTTTCCAGCTTACTAAAATTATTGGATGGTTTTATGTAGGTTTTGGAGGGGTTTGTGGTTTGGTTTGAGCAAGGTTTGCTTGCAAAAGTAAAAATAAAGGAATTTGTCTTTGGCCGGGTTTTAAACCCGGTCTCTGGGAAGCTTGTAGAGATGTGTGCCAATTGAGCCATTAGGTGCTCTTGTTGTTCTTTCTGCATCACATCTTAGTTAACCTTGGATTTTGGAGTTTTGGTGCATTTGGTTAAATGAAATAGAATTAGGTTTATTCCATCTTCTTCTCCAAATCTCCTCTTGGCCGCACAAGCTCTCCCTCTCCATAGCACTTGCCGATTCTTCATCCTTGCAGCCTCCTTGGATCGATCATCATCATTCCGGTAAGTCTTCATCCTCTTCATCTCCTCATTTGGTTATTGATGCTTTGCAAGGTAAGAAGTAGAGAGTTGTGTGTGTTGTGTTGATTGCAAACACCGAGAGAGAAGCAAAGCAGCATAGATCGCCCCTACCGTCGCACGCACGCCGCGGTCGGACAAAGCCCGCGCGCCGTCCATCCGCACGCCATCGCGCACGGATCGCCCAGATCCGTTGAGCGGCCCTGCCGTCGCACGTCCCGGATCTGCTGAAGCGCCCTCCCGCGCGCCATCGCTCGCGGTCGTGCGGTCGCGCGGCGCGCAGCAGCAGACGCCAGACGCTGGCGCCGCGCGCCGCCGGCCGCTGCGCCAAGCGCCTAAGCGCGTCGCGCCGCGCTCGCTGCCGCCGCGCCAGCGCGCCCGCGCCCGCGCCCGCGCGTCGCGTCGCTTGCCGCGCGCCAGCGCCGCGCGCCTTCGCTGAAGCTGCCCGCCGCCACGCCCAGACGCCGCCAAGGCCCGCCTCGCTGCGTATCCGTCTGCGTCGCGCGTGCGGCCAGCGGCGCAGCCCAGCCTGCCGTGCGGTTGCGGCTGCGCCCGCCTGCCGTGCGGCTTCCGCGCCAGCGCTCCAAGCTCGTGTCGCCGTGCGCCGCGTGAGTTCCCGAGCCGAGCTTGCGTTCTTTTGTTGTTTAGACGTTTTAGATGCTTTGATTATTATTGGTTTGCTAGGTTCCCGCCGCTAGCTCGGGATTGTTCCGCAGCTTAGATTTGTGTGTAGAAGCCTCCCACCAAGGTAAGGATTTCTTACCGGAGTTGTGTGGGCCTGCGGTATATTTTGTGATTGTTGTTTTGTATGCTCGTGTATGATTATTAGCATGTTTAGCCCTAGGTGCTCTGTTACGAATTCTCGATGGCATGAACTCTTGTATTGTTTCTCATGTTAGCCCATGCTAGGTTGTTCCATTCTGGCATGTTCGATATCTGTTCTTGCTTCGTAGTATCATGTTAGGTTCCTCGTATCTGTTGAGCACGTATTGGACTGCATTGATTGATTTATTATTATTGCTATGGTTTAGAGTTCAGGTAGGTAGCATCATCCGGGCCGGATGCATAACGTAACTTGCATCCCCGACAGGGACGTACGAGATGGTACTCCGTCCCTGATCCCGTTAGGGTTTAGCTAACCCTAACGGCTGGCCCTGCAATCTTGGGTGAGGGTGGCAAACTGTTAATTGCCCCAACGGTCGGGATGATGACTTGGCATTGCCTCGTCCCCGGCAGTCGGCACGTCCTCAGCGTGTTCGGCCGTAGCCCTTGATTGCCACTTGTTAGGGCAAGGACCGCTTCTGGTGTAAGCCTACCACGACCGGTTCCTTAGCCTCAAAGTGCGGTGGTACAGGTGACATAGTTCACGTGTCCGTGTCTCACACCCTATGTCGGTGACACCGATCCGAGATTTAGTTAGGCATGGTGGTGAACTTGGGCGGCTTGCCACTAGACCCGGCACTTCCGAGTTTGCGGTAGCATGCGGTGCGCGCTTTACGCTCATTACAGCGCCGATCGAGAGCTCCTCGGGATCTTGAGCGATGCACCTTTCGTGATCGGCGATGAGTCAGCCGAGGCCGGACTTGTTCCCGTATAGCGCGCGTAGTGTGTTGTGGTATTTCTGGACTAAGACCACGAGTTGGCATCCGAGGTCCAAGTGTGGACTTAGCTATGTGCTCCGCTCTGTGTTTGTACTCATAGCTTGCATACATTCTTCTAGATGATCATGTATATCGTATTGTACCCGGTTGGGGATTCTTCTGGGTAATTCGTTACTCACCCTTATTCTCGTGGCTTTCCACGGTAATCAAGGCGGGAAACAGGATGGTCAAGGAGGAGCTGTGATCATGGAATCCTGCTGTCATCTCTCGACTATTTTATTTTATCATGACTCTTCACTTTTTGTTATTTCCCACATGCATGTAGACGGGCACAGAGCCCCGGGATGTTTTCTTACGCTTTATGGATTCCAAAGATGTTTGTACTTGTGGATTGTTTTAATGGTTTAAATAAATCTCTGATCGTAGTATGCTTTTAGAAATGTATGTTTTGGTTGTTGAATGTTTCATTTTTACTTGGGATCCAAATGTATTTTTCATAATGTCTTTTATTTTCACTACATGCATTGGGGTAAAGGCCCATTTAGAGCCCCCTTTTGTCGGGTCTTTACAAATGTCCACTACCTTCGGTGCCTAAACTCGAGTTGAGTGAGCATTATAGATGCGAGTTCGGTCCAAAGAGGGAACCATGAGTTGGATGCCCGTGAGATGAGTTGGATGCTCATGAGATGAGTTGGATGCCCGTGAGATGAGTTGGATGCTCTCGAGATGAGTTGGATGCTTATGAGATGAGTTGGATGCCTATGAGATGAGTAGGACGCCTTATGTGTAAGCGCACTTGGTTGAGTCTTGGTTTAAAGTAAGTTCGGTTTGGCATCGTTATGTTTTAGCAGAGCAAGGTTGCCACCGCTTCGGTATCGTGTGGAGATGGAACTTTTGGTGTTCCTTTGGTTGATTGTATCTCTGCCGGAGAAGTAGTGTTGCCTTTTGGAAAGCACTCATTAGTCTTGGATCTCTCAAGGAAGGTTGAGAGTTGTGCACACAAGTGTGTTTCGTGTAGTTCGTTCGTGGCGAGAGTTCCATAACCATGTAGGGTTTGCATTGGAGAATCGGGTGCTCGGTTCCTCGGAGAAGTTGGACTCGGTGGATGTTGTAAGGCTTTAGTTGAGGTTGTAAGGATACCGTGCTCGTAGTTGGGTTGTTGCCTAGGCAAGTTTGTTAAGTTGAACCTAAGCTTGGTTGGTGGAACCTCTTGTGTTCATGGTTGGTGTTCAGATGGTGCTGAACGAATGGTGGATGTAGTGAAGCCGCGTAGTTCCTGACCGTAGTTGCTAAGGGTGTTGCTCGGAATCCTTACCCTAGGTGGAAGCTACATTGTGGCCGATGCTTTGAGTAGGAGGATGACACATTCTGAAGCGTTTCTGGTCTTTTTTTGGTTTCGAGGTTCGGAGCAGGCCAGCATGATTGTGATGATGGAAAAAAAAAAAAAAAAAAAAAAAAAAGGAGTTGTTGTTCGTGCAATTTATGTTAGACGTTTGACGACAAGATGTGTCCAGTGGTTGCCAAGAACCCTAGTTGTGGAGAGCCGCACTGCAGCTCAGTCAAGCCCGTAGTGAGTTTCAGTTGGCAAGCCGGAGTCGAGTAGGTTGTAGACCTCGGGTGAGTTGCTGGCAGATTTGGTAGGCTAGCAAGCTGGAGTTTGTTTGGAGTAGAGTCCGGATTGGTTCCGGGTGGTGGCAAGTTGGTGCTTGGTGTTGACCAAGGTGTGGTTTTTGAGTTGCTAGAAGTTAGCCTTGCTCGTGGGGCAAGTGGTTTTGCCCTGGCCGATGTCTTTCCTGTTTCCAGAGTTTGAGAGTTGTTTTTTTTTTTTGTTTGGGGTGAGTCTTCTCTGGCTCGTGGTTGGCGGTCCATCTGTGGTGGACCCCTTGTTGTTGCCTCTCCGGGAGAGTTGGATGTTGTGCTTAGTTGAGCAAGACAGCGAGCGGTTGTGAAGCTCTCTGTCCTTCTGATGTCTGCTTGTAAGGACCTGTTTCTCCTTGGGAGTTGTCAGGTTATTCCTTGGTCTTGGAATTGGTGGTAGTGGTGCTAGTAGGAGGAAAAGTTTGTTGGCTGCTTGGAAGCAGTTGTTTGTCTAGTTAAGCGGACTCGTGAGTGGTGTTCTGGAAGTTGCAGTAAGGGTTGTTCTGCCTCCTATGAGTGTTTGGCCTAGTTGGTTAAGGTTTTGAGTGTTGGCTTGGAAGCTATTGCACCTTTGTAGTTGAAGGCCCCTTTGTTTCAGTTGTGGATGAGGTTGCACCTTTGTGGTGGATTAGGTCCGGACTTATTGAGGATCCTTGTCGCTAGTGTAGCTTGCACTCTGCCACCACCATTGTGGTATTCTTGTTCTTGGTAGTTGGTGTTGACCGGGTAGTGGAGTTCCGTTTATGAAGTTTCGGTGGGAAGGTGCATTAAGCCTAAGCTTGAGGGTTAAGCTTTGTATGTGTTATCGTTTGGACTTGTGAGATGTGTTTCATATTTGAGGCGAGCTTTGTTCCGTTGTTTGCATGGAGGCAAGTTTAGTGGATGGAGCCCTCTGGGGCCTGGTTGTTTGCAAGTTGTCTTGCCCAGCTAGTGATTTGAGTCGAGCTAGAGATGAGTGGATTGGCATAGCTATGCAGTTGTAGTTGTTTGAGCTTCCTAGTTCGTAGCACTCAAGTTGTTGGATTGTAAGTTTCTCGTGTGGGAGCTGTCACCTAGTTGAGGTTGTTGTGTGAGTTCGGATTTTTGGAGTATTGACTTCATAGCTAGAGCCGGCACCTCGGTTGGTGTGCGATGCCATTTCTATGGAGTAGAGGCATGTCGGTTTGAGTTGGAGATGTTGCCATTAGGGTGTGGCAACAAAGGTTTGTTCTAGGCGGTGCGTGGGCGAACCGTGGTTCGGGAGAGTGTTCTTAGAGTCTTATGAGCGAGTGCGCTTTCGTGTTGTTTTCACCTTTTTGTCCGATGGTCTTTTGGGAGGAGTGAGCCGGATCCTTCGGAGCTTGTTGCGAGTTGGTGTTTCCGTGATTAGGCAGTGGGAGACCAGTGTGGTTTTAGGAGGTTGCCTTGGGTAGCAGTTCTCAGCGGTCAGTTCTTGTGGTTCCATTGAGGCATTGTATGGTAAGTGTTGCGGTGTCTCTAGTCTTTGTGAGAAAAGGTTGGTGGCCGTCGGTGTTGTTTTGGGTCCCGTGTTGCTGCAGCTTGACCGGAGGTGTTGTGCGGGAGGTTGAGCTCGTTTGTGGTTAGCTCAGAGCGGGCATGAAAGTTTCGTCGATGTTCAAGCGCCGAGTTTTAGAGTTTGAGGTTGGACAGTGCGTGCTTTTAAGGTTGTGCCGTTGTGAGTTGTGTTGAGGTTTGGTAAGCGGGAGAAGTGGAGTCTCCTGTGTTGGACCATTTGAGATTCTCGAGAGGATTGGCAGAGTTGCATATTGGTTAGCTTTTTCTGTCATTGTCACCGTGTGTGCGATATTCTCATGTATCGGTGTGAGGCAGTATGTGTCGGACCCATCGCTCAGTGTGGACTTTGAGCCTTTGCAGCTGATTGAGGATTTGAGCTTCGAGAGGAAGCCTGTGAGTATTCTGGTCCTTGAGACGAAGACGTTGCATTATCGTGAGATCCGTTTGGTAAAAGTTCAGTGGAGGAGTTAGAGTTCAGAGGAGGCCGCTTGTGAGCGGGGAAGACGGGATGAGATTGCAGATCTCTGTCTTTGTTTGATCTTAAGGACTTTCGAGGACGAAAGTCATAAAAAGGAGGGAATATTGTAACGACCCAGGTTTTCATCCCAGTCTTCCAGGTACGCCCTAGGGGTATTTTGGTAATTTGGTCGGGCCGTCAGGGCCGTTTATGTCTTTTTCCAGTTGCTAAAATTATTGGATGGATTTATGAAGGTTTTTGAGGCTTTGTGGTTTGGTTTGAGCATGGGTAGATGCAAAAGTAAAAATAAAGGAATTTGTGTTGCACTGGGATTCGAACCCGGTCTCCTAAAAGCTGTGAGGATGCGTGCCATTGAGCTATGGAGAGCTCTTGTTACTCTTTCCGCGTCATATCTTAGTTACCCTTGGATCTTTGGAGTTTTGTGCATTTGGTTAAATGAAAAGAAATTAGGTTTTGTGTTTTCTTTCCCAAAACTCCATGGCCGCCCAACCCTCTTCTCTTCCAAGCCCCTTGCCGTGATTTTCTTCCCTTGTAGCCCCGAGCGCCGTTCCGGCCAGCCAAGCGACCAGAGCAGCAGCCGGTCGAGCAGCCCAGCTAGATCGCACCAGCAAATTTCAGCGCCAAAGAAGAAGCTGCCCAGACGCCCAGCGCCAGTGCCGCCGCAGCCGCCAAAGAGAGGCGCCGCGAAGCAGACGATCCGCGCGTCCGTCGCGTCGCAGCAGCGCGCATCGCACCGCTTCGCCGCGCGCGCCCAGCGCCGCCATCGCCACCGAAGCTCGCGTCCGCGTCGCGCAGATCCGAGCGCCGTCGCCCGCGTCGCGCGCGCGCGCGCGCCCCTCGCGCTGCGCCGTGCCGCGTCGCGTGCCGTCTTAGCGCGCGTCGCGCTTAGCGCGCCATCCGCGCCCGGGCGCTGTCTGTCGTGCGCAGCGCAGCCAGCCGCCGCCAGTGTGCGCCCATTTGCCGCCCATCGCCCGCCAGCGCCCATCCGCGCCAAAGAAGCCCCGCCGTGCTTGCTGCCTGCCTCGTCCGCTGTCACCGCATCGCGTGAGTTGCTCCCGAGCCGAGCCCTATTTATTTTATTATATTTAAGCCTTTTGAGTGTGATTATCATTGTTTTTGTTAGGTTCTCGGTAGCTAGCTCGGGTTCGATCGCAGCTTAGGTTTTGTGTGTAGTTGCCCCGACTAGGTAAGGATTTCTTACCGGAGTTGTGTGGACCCTGCGAT
The DNA here is from genome assembly GCA_036507275.1 of Sicyos edulis. Lineage (NCBI taxonomy): Eukaryota > Viridiplantae > Streptophyta > Magnoliopsida > Cucurbitales > Cucurbitaceae > Sicyos > Sicyos edulis. Next base: position 9,321,603 of record CM071847.1, read on the forward strand.
GTTCTATGTGATTGTTGTTTGTATGTTTGTTTGTGATTATCAGCATGTATAGTCGGGATGATGACTTGACATTGCCTCGTCCCCGGCAGTCGGCACGTCCTCAGCGTGTTCGGCCGTAGCCCTTGATTGCCACCTGTTAGGGCAAGGACCGCCTCTGGTGTAAGCCTACCACGACCGGTTCCTTAGCCTCGGTGCGGTGGTTCAGCCGACATAGTTCACGTGTCCAGTCTCACACCCCTATGTCGGTGACACCGATCCGGAGATTTAGTTAGGCGTGGTGATGGACATGGGCGACTTGCCACTAGACCCACACTTCCCATTCTGCAGTAGCAGCACGCGGTGCATGCTTACGCTCATTACAACGCCGACCGGAGAGCTCCTCGGGATCTTGAGCTAGTGCACCTTTCGTGACGACGAGAGAGTGCCGAGGCCGAGACTTGTTTCTCGTATAGGGCGTATTGTGTGGTGTGATTTATTTCCTGGACTAAGACCACGAGTTGGCATCCGAGGTCCAAGTGTGGACTTAAGCTATGTGCTCTATTCTGTGTTTATATTCATAGCTTGCATACACTCATCTAGATGACCATGTGCATCGTATTGTACCCGGTTGGGGATTCTTCTCGAGTAATTCGTTACTCACCCTTACTTATCTTTCAGTAACCATGGCGCGAGGCGGATGGTGAAGGAGGAGCTATGATCATGGGAACTTGGCTGCCGTCTCGACTTTTTATTTTTATGACTCTTGTCTTTCATTTTCCCCTAAATGCATGTAGACGGCACGAGCCCCTAGGATGTTTTCTCAATGTTTTTGTGGATTCCCGCTTTATTGAATTTGAGGATGTTTCAAATGTTTTAATAAATCTCTGATCGAGTGTACGTTTTGGAAATGTATTTGCCTTGAAACAGTGCTTGGAGACAGGGGGACAGGTTTTTGAAAAAACTATATTGATTTCTGATTGAACCTTGATTGTTTTGTTTTAATTGGGAATCTGAAAACTTATTTGCATATTGTCCTTTCCTTTGAATGCATGCATTGGGGTAAAGGCCTATTTAGAGCCCTTTTGGGTCGGGTCTTTACACCGTTACACTAGGAGACGCTAGGAGCTGTTAGTGCAGGTCTTGCATGGGTAAGACCCCGAAGGGAACCAATGCTCTAAAGGCCCGGAATTAAATAGCACGTCGGGTGAGATTCGAGCCATAGGCGCTTGGGAAGCTAGTTGGGTGTCGTTGCCAATTGAGCCACCGAGCGCTCTTGTTAATCTATGTGCGACAACTTGTACATAAGCAGTGCTTCAAGGGAGTTTAGTTTAAAAGCAATTCGCCCGAGCCTTCTTCCTCATTTCTTCTTCTTCTTCGCGAAATTCCCTCGACCGACTGCGATTTCCCTCGCGATTTCTTCCCTCGCCAGCTCCAATTCGACCGAGTTTCTTCTCCATTTCGAAGTCGATTTCCATTCTCGAGCAGCCGGTAAGCTCTCTTCTTCTTCTTCTCCTTCAATTCCGTCTCCCCTATTTTCGGTTTGGCCATTGATGGCAGAGAGAGTGAAGAGTGTGTGGTTGTGAGTTTTGTGCAGCTAGTGGAGAAGAACCAGCACCAATTCACCTGAGAAAAAGATCCATTGTCGCCAATTCGCCGAGCTCGTCTTCTCAATCGCCAATTCGAGTTCCGTCTGAATCGCGCGCAGAAGCCGTGTCGCCAAGCCGAGTCGCGCGTAGCCGCGCCGCAGCGCCGTGTCGCGTGTCCTGCTCGCCGAGCCGTGTTGCCGAGCCGCGCCCCAGTGCCGTGTCACGTGTCCTGCTGTCGAGCCGAGCCGAGCCGAGTGAGAGCCAAGCCGAGCCTAATTATTTTATTTTATTTATATTTTTGTGTGTAATTGTGTTGTGCTTGTTAGGTTCCCGGTTGCTAACTCAAGATCGTTCGCAGCTTAGGATTTCGTGTTAATCGCCCCCCGACCAAGGTAAGAATTTCTTACCGAAGTTGTGTGGACCCTGCGATATATTATGTGATTGCTGATTGATTGCTTGTTTGTGTTTATTGACATGTGTAGCTAAGTACTCTATTCTGAATTCCCGACTGGCATGAATTCCTACGTTGTTTCTCATGTTAGTCCATGCTGGGTTGTTCCTTTCTGGCATGCTCGTATCTGTTCTTGCTACTTAGTATCATGCTAGGTTCGTTGTATTCTTATTGAGCACGTATTGGAATATATTAGATTGTTTGCTGATTGCTATGACAGGTTAAAGTGCAGGTAGATAGCATCATCCGGGTCTGGTTCATAACGAACCTTGCATCCCCGATAGGGATGTACGAGATGGAGCTCCGTCCCTGATCCCGTTAAGGAATAGCTAACCCTAACGGCTGGCCCTGCAATCTTGAGTGAGGGTGGCAGACTGTTAAATGCCCCAACGGTCGGGATGATGACTTGACATTGCCTCGTCCCCGGTAGTCGGCACGTCCTCAGCGTGTTCGGCCGTAGCCCTTGATTGCCACTTGTTAAGGTAAGGACGGCTTCCTGGTGTAAGCCTACCATGACCGGTTCCTTAGCCCCAGGTGCGGTGGAGCAGGCTGACATAGTTCACGTGTCCAGGTCTCACACCCCTATGTCAGTGACACCAATCCAAAGATTTAGTTAGGCGTGGTGACTGGACATGGGCAGCTTGCCACTAGACCCAGCACCCCTCATAGTCTGTTGTAGCACGCGGTGCATGCTTACGCTCATTACAGCACCGACCGGAGAGCTCCTCGGGATCTTGAGGTAGTGTACCTTTCATTCGACAGTAGACAGGCTGAGGCCAGGACTCGTTTCTCATATAGGGCGTATTGTGTGGTGGATTATTCCAGACTAAGACCCTGAGTTGGCTATGTGCTCAAGCTATGTGCTCTATTCTGTGTTTATACTCATAGCTTGCATACACTCATCTAGATGACCATGTATATCGTATTGTACCCCGGTTGGGGATTCTTACTGAGTAATTCGTTACTCACCCTTATTATTGTGGTTTTTCCACAGGTAACCGAGATGCGAGACAGGATGGCTGAAGGAGGAGATGTGATCATGGGGCCCAGCTGTCAAACTCTGATTTTGTGTTATGACTCTTTATGTTTTATTTTCCCCTGAATGCATGTAGTCGGGCACGGAGCCCTAGGATGTTTTCTAAATGTTTTGTGGATTCCAGCATTGTTGTATCTGGACAGGTTTTGAATGATTTTAACAAATCTCTTATCAGAGTAAACTTTGGAAATGTATTTATCTTGGAACAGGTGCTTGGAAACAGGGATAGGTTTCAGGAAAATTGTCTGGACTTTGAACTGAATGTTTGAATGTTTTGTTTTTAATTGGAATCCGAAATCATGGTTGTATATTGTTCTTTACTTTGAAGGCATGCATTGGGGTAAGGGACCATTTAGAGCCCCATTCGGGTCGGGTCCTTACACTTGGTATGAGAGCTCAGAGTCATAGATTCTGTAGATTGACCTTTTGTTGTAGGTCATTTTTCCCATGATCACCAGCACTCCGACAGTCATCAGGTACGCCTAAGTTTACTAATTGTTGTAGAAAAGGGTTAAGAATTTACAATACCTTTCATCTAGTGTATGCCTTGTATAGTGTTGTAGAGCGGAGACGAGCAGGTTCTGACTCGTTATTGGTTTGGGTGTAGATCGCCAGCATGCCAGTCACCCGCGCCGGAAGAGGACGTCCGAGAGGAGGCCGAGGTGTCAGGATCGGATCTGACACAGCAGGGACATCGTCCCAAGCTGAGACTGATAGCATTTCGCCTGTAGCTCCCCCTGTTGCGCCCAGAGTAGGCTTTGAGGCGACTGAGCGCCGGGAGACTGCTCCTGGAGCAGAATTTGCTGATTCTATGAGGGCTATGGTGGTCGACCTATTGAGTGGACAGAGTGCAGAGACCCAGGCTTTGTTGGGCGCTCAGTGTATAGAGTCTCGAGTCCAGATCGAGCAGTTAACTCGCTTGTTTCAGTAGGGCACAGCTCCGCAGGAGCCAGCAGCCCTTGTGGCAGATGTGGCAGAGGATGTCGAGGAGCTTGGCAAATGGTTAAAGGATTTCGTGAAGTGGAACCCAGAGAAGTTCGATGCCATAGGTGATGCTTTAGCAACAGCCAGATGGATTGCCCATTTGGAGTACACCTTCCTGATTATGGTGTGCCCGATGTTCAGAGACCGAGGTGTGCAGCCCATGTGCTAGGAGGCACAGCTAGATGGTGGTGGGAGTCCACTCTGAGTGAGAGACCAGCTGGGTCTCCACCTGCCACCTGGGAGTTCTTCAAGTCTGAGTTCAGGGTCAAGTATATTAGTGATGAGGCCCAAGAGAAGATGGTAGAGCTTTTTCAGAATCTGAAGCAGGGATCCGATTCTATAGAGGAGTATGAGAGGAAATTCTTGGAGTATGCTTATTTTGCTCCGCAGTTGATAGATACCCCTGAGTTGAAGATTCGAAAGTTTATTTCTGGTTTGAGGCAGGGTGTGTCTCAGGATGTCAGGGCTCAGGCTCCTGACACTTATGCTAGAGCTGTTCAGCTAGCCATAATTTACAATGGAAAGTATCCTGTTGAGCGGATTGTTGCTGTGATTCAGCGTCCTGTCCCAGCGGTGGTGGGGCAGAAGAGGAGGTTTGAGTTCAGAGGAGGCGGCCAGCGTCGCCAAGGACAATTTCAGAACCGGGATCAGCGTAGGGTTTTGGCTCGTTTCCAGCCTCGACAGCAGGGCGGTCTTAGGCAGATTCCCGTCTGTGCTACATGTGGAAGAGCCCACTTTGGAGCTTGTCAGACCGAGCCCAGGCTGTGTTTCCGATGTGGTAAAGATTGCCATCTGGCCCGTTTCTGTGATCAGCCAGCTATGGCAGTTCAGCCAGTGCAGCAGCAGTAGGGTCGGGTGTTCGCTACGAACCGTCAGGAGGCCGAGCGTGCGGATACCGCTGTGGCAGGTATGCTTCTTGTTTTGGATCATTGCGCATTTGTCTTGTTTGATTCTGGTTCTACGCATTCGTTTGTATCTGTATTGTTTGCTGAGCATGCTAGGTTGAGATTAGAGCCTCTAGGTTTTGAGTTATCTGTTGCAACTCCTTCGGGGGTTAAGATGTTGGCTAGAGATAAGATTAAGGATGGCCGGATCGAGATATCTGGGGAATTGCTTGTAGCTACGCTCATAGTGCTGCCTATGAGCGGTTTCGATGTGATTCTTGGTATGGAGTGGTTAGCTGCTAACCACGCGTTGATTGACTGCCACCGGAAAGAAGTAGTGTTCAGGCCGCCGGGTCGGCCTAGCTTCAAGTTTCGTGGAGTCCAAGGTGGAGGTTGCCCGCCGATGGTGTCAGTTGTGAAAGCTCGTCGTTTGCTAGCTCATGGAGCTTGTGGCTACCTAGCCAAGTTGTCCGGAGAGAGCCGCCCCTCACTGACTGTTGATCAAGTGCCGGTCGTGCAAGCGTTTGCGGATGTGTTTCCTGAGGAGTTACCGGGGTTGCCCCCGAAGAGAGAGGTTGACTTCACAATTGAGCTCGAGCCAGGGACCCTCCCTATCTCGAAGGCTCCGTATCGTATGGCGCCAGCCGAGTTGAGGGAACTGAAGGTTCAGTTGCAAGAGATGTTGGATCGAGGGTTCATCCGTCCGAGTGTGTCCCCGTGGGGAGCATCAGTTCTGTTTGTAAAGAAAAAGGATGGTTCGATGCGCTTATGCATTGATTATCGCGAGCTTAATAAGGTGACAGTGAAGAATAAATATATGTTGCCCCGTATCGACGATTTGTTCGATCAGCTTCAGGGAGCTTCCGTGTTCTCCAAGATAGATTTGAGATTCGGTTATCATCAATTGCGGATTAGGGACGCCGACATTCCTAAGACAGCGTTCAGGTCTAGATATGGACACTATGAGTTTGGGGTCATGTCGTTTGGATTGACTAATGCACCAGCAGCGTTCATGGACATGATGAATACGGTGTTCAAAGCATTTTTGGACAGCTTCGTCATCGTGTTCATTGACGATATTCTGATCTATTCGAGGTCTAAGGAGGACCATGCAGAGCATTTGAGGCAAGTGTTGAGAACTTTAAGGGAAAACCAGCTTTATGCGAAGTTTTCCAAATGCGATTTCTGGTTGGAGAAAGTGGCCCTCCTAGGTCACGTAGTTTCGAGGGATGGTATAGCCGTGGATCCCGCAAAGATTGAGGCCGTGAGTTCGTGGGCCAAGCCGACTTCAGTTACCGAGATACGCAGCTTTCTGGGTTTGGCAGGTTACTACCGTCGGTTTGTTAAGGATTTTTCCGCCATAGCCTCGCCCCTCACTCGTCTGACGAGGAAGGGTGTCGAGTTTATTTGGGACAGTAAGTGTGATGAGAGCTTTGCCAGGCTCAAGCGCAGCTTTGACTTCAAAGACCAGTGTTGGCGATTCCGAGAGGACAGTGGTTTTGTGTTCTACAAATGATGCTTCCAAGTTTGGGTTAGGTTGTGTGTTGATGCAAGACGGGAAGGTCATTGCTTATGCTTCCCGCCACCAAAGCCATATGAGCAGAACTACCCGACTCATGATATGGAGTTGGCAAAGAGTGGTGTTTGCACCAAGATTTGGAGGCATTACCAGTATGGTGAGCGGATTCGGATGTTTACCGATCACCGAGAGCCTCAAGTATCTGCTTACTCGAAGGAGTTGAATATGAGGCGAGAGGAGATGGTTAGAGTTGGTAAAGGATTATGACTGCGAGATTTTGTACCATCCGGGTAAGGCCAATGTTGTAGTTGATGCTTTGAGTAGGAAGACGTCGCACTCTGCGGTGTTGTTGAGTTCCCAGCCCAGATTGCGGAGAGAGTTCGAGCGGGCTGAGGTTGCAGTGTTGTTGGGTGAGGTTGCTGCTAGAGTAGCTCACGTTGGATGATTCACCATCGATTAGCGCAATGGATTATCGATAGCCACCGAGTGTGACCCCGCCCTTAAGAGATTGTTTGACAGAGTTAGTGCTGACGGAGATTTTGACTTCGTATATTCACCAGACAGTGGGCTGACCTACAAAGGCCGGTTGTGCGTTCCGGATGTGGCAGGATTGAGAGCAGAGTTGCTCTCTGAAGCCCACAGTTCTCTGTTTGCTTGGCATCCCGGGGGTACCAAGATGTATCAGGACCTTAAGCAAACATTCTGGTGGATGGGTATGAAAAGAGATGTTGCGGAGTTTGTCAGTCGGTGTCTCACTTGTAAGCAAGTAAAGGCACCCAGGCAGAGACCAGCCGGTTTGTTGCAGCCGCTGAGTGTGCCTCAGTGGAAATGGGAAGAGATCTCTATGGACTTTATTTCTGGGTTGCCGAGAACTCCGAGGAAGTTCTCTCAGATCTGGGTGATAGTCGACCGATTGACTAAGAGCGCACACTTCATTCCCGGTAGAGACACTTATACCGTGGAACAAAGGCAGCTTGTTTTTGGAATGCAGATCATTCGTTATCATGGTGTGCCCGTGAGGATTGTGTCCACCATGATTCGAGGTTCACTTCTCGCTCGAGAGCGCTCCAGAAAGGTTTAGGCACTGAGTGCAGTTTCAACACAGCTTTTCACCCCGGCATCGATGGACAGATCGAGAGGGTGAACCAGATTCTCGAGGACATGTTGAGGGCTTGTGTGTTGGATTTCCCGGCGATTGGGACCAGATTCAGATTCGATGGAGTTTGCCTATAACAACAGTTATCAGTCGACAATTCAGATGGCTCCATTCGAAGCTTTGTATGGTAAGCGTTGCTGATCTCCTGTGTTTTGGGAAGAGGTTGGTGATAGACAGGTTTTGGGTCCCGAGTTGCTACAGTTGACTAATGGTGTCGTGCAGAAGATTAGAGCTCGCATGTTGACAAATTCAGCGAGCAGCAAAGAGTTACGCCGATGTGCGCGCCGAGACTTGGAATTTGAGGTTGGACAAATGTGTGTTCCTAAAGGTTGCACCGATGCGAGGTGTTTTGAGGTTTGGTAAGCGTGGAAAGCTGAGTCCCCGTTTTGTTGGTCCGTTTGAGATTCTGGAGAGGATTGGCAAAGTTGCTTATCAGTTAGGCTTGCCTCCATCATTGTCAGCGGTACATGGTGTTTTCATGTTTCGATGTTGAGGCAGTACGTGTCAGACCCGTCGCATATTGTAGACTTTGAGCCTTTGCAGCTGAATGAGGATTTGAGCTTCGAGGAGAAGCCAGTGGGGATTCTTGCCTTTGAGACAAAGACGTTGCGTAACCGTGAGATCCGTTTGGTAAAAGTTCAGTGGAGAAGTCAGAATTCAGAGGAAGCCACTTGGGATCGGGAAGATGAGATGAGATTGCATTATCCCGAGCTGTTCCAGTCTTAAGGACTTTCGAGGATGAAAATCATAAAAAGGAGGGAATATTGTAACGGCCCGGAATTTCATCCCGGTCTTCCCGGTTTGCCCAGGGGCACTTTGGTAATTTGGTCAGGCCGATAGGGTCGGTTATGTCTTTTCCAATTGCCAAAAAAATTATGAGATGAATTAAATAGGATTGGGAAGCTTGGTGAAGGTATTTGGGCTTGGTAAAAGGAAAAATTAAATAGGGAATTAAATAGCGCGTCGAGTGAGATTCGAGCATGGGCGCTTGGGAAGCTAGTTGGGTGTCGTTGCCAATTGAGCCACCGAGCGCTCTTGTTAATCTATGCGCAACAACTTGTACATAAGCCGTGCTTCAAGGGAGTTTAGTTTAAAAGCAATTCGCCCGAGCCTTCTTCCTCATTTCTTCTTCTTCTTCGCGAAATTCCCTCGACCGACTGCGATTTCCCTCGCTATTTCTTCCCTCGCCTCTCCAATTCGACCGAGTTTCTTCTCCATTTCGTAGTCGATTTCCATTCTCGAGCAGCCGATAAGCTCTCTTCTTCTTCTTCTCCTTCAATTCCGTCTCCCCTGTTTTTGGTTTGGCCATTGATGGCCGAGAGAGTGAAGAGTGTGTGGTTGTGAGTTTTGTGCAGCTAGTGGAGAAGAACCAACACCAATTCACCCGAGAAGAAGATCCATTGTCGCCAGTTTGCAGAGCTCGTCTTCTCAATCGCCAATTCGAGTTCCGTCTGAATCGCGCGCAGAAGCCGTGTCGCCAAGCCGAGTCCGCGCGCAGCCGCGCCCCAGCACCATGTCGCGTGTCCTGCTCGCCGAGCCGTGTCGCCGAGCCGCTCCCCAGCGTCGTGTCGCGTGTTTTGCTGCCAAGCCGAGCCGAGCCGAGTGAGAGCCGAGCCAAGCCTAATTATTTTATTTAATTTAGATTTTTGTGTGTAATTGTGTTGTGCTTGTTAGGTTCCCGGTAGCTAGCTCGAGATCGTTAGCAGCTTAGGATTTCGTGTTAATCGCCCCCCGACCAAGGTAATGTGACGAACCCGACCCAAAACATGGTCCTAAACCGGGGTTCTCACTCAGCATGCAAGTTAAATATGATAACAAGCTGTTTAGTGCTCATATTTAAAAACCATTCAAAACATATGAGAAGGGGGAACCCTTAAAACATAGCCAACAGTTTTCATTTAAACCATCCAACGAAGTAAAACATCCTGGCCAGTATTATAAAAATATACAATACAATTTAAACAACGTTTTAAACAATGTTCCCCTAGGACTCATGTCCATCTACATGCTGAATAAACAATGCAATAATAAAAGACAGAGTGCCGGTGGCTCCCCATGATCAATCAGCTCCCTCCGCTAGCCATCCTGGTGATGTCCCAAGCTACCTGAAAGATAAATAAGGGTGAGTATAAAGATACTCAGTAAGAATCCCCAACAGGGGTACAATACGATACATCAGTCATCTAGCACCTCAACATGTAAGCAAACAGCTATCAACACAGATCATAGCTCAAAGAGCTCATAAAACAAGATCTGGAGCCATCGGAAGTCTCTTACTTCCGGCCTAACTGGGATTGGATACACTGACCAATCCTGGGACATCACCGAGGTATCTGTCACTCAGGGGGAAATACACTGATCCCTAGAATGTCCTCAAGGGCCTTCTTGCCCTTGCACTAATCTGGACTTACGGGAGAGTACCCGAAGTCAGGCTCTAACGGAAAGAATGGTGTACTCACGACATTAGCCCGGGGGAGCTCTTCGAACCGGCAACTAACGCGTGTGCGCGCACACCGCATGCTCTCTGCAACCGGCGTAAATGCGGGGGCCTAAGGGCAAACTACGCGGGCCAGGTGCACATGCCTATGACTAGGAAGCGGTGTCACTGATCACAGTAGCGCGAGGCCCTCGGCGCTCATCCATGCGCAAACGATCCATCGACACGAAGCTAAGAACCGACCAAGGTAGGCTTACACCGTTGGCAGGGTTCCGCTCTAGCAGGCTACAAACTAGGCTATTGCCGAAGTGGGTAGCTAAGTCCACAACCGGCGGGTCCGGGGGGGGGGTAGCAAGATACGTTATGCTTCGCACACTTTACTCCCGACCTGGGCTAAATCCACCTTGGCGACCGGGGGGGGGGGTAGCAAGACACGTTATGCTTCGCACACTTTACTCCCGATCAGTGGGGACAATGTACGTTATGTCCGCTCAGCCTCTGGATGATGACAAACCCTACAACTCTATCTAAGAGTACAGAGCAAAATCAATGATTCATGGCTAGCAAGCAATGATCGACATAAATCACATTACCTAGCATGATACTACAACTTAAGCAGGAATCATAAGCATGCTGGCAAAACAAACCTAGCATGGCACTAACATGTAAAATCAGGCAAACATGCTAGCAAGAGATCAAACAACTGCTCTATCTCTAACATGCTCATAACAGTAACGGGATCTGGGCAACGCAGGACCTGGGCGACGCGGGCTTAGGTGAGCAGGGCTCGGCTCGGCTCGGCCTGGCGAGCTGGGCGCTGGGGTTGGGCGATCAGGGGCGAGCTCGGGCGGCCAGGGGGCTCGAGCTGGGCGGCCAGGGTGGCGAGCTGGGCTGGCTCGGGCAGGGAGGTGAGGGGACAAGGGGGGGGGGGGCTCGGGTTGGAGGAGAGAGAAAGGAAAAAATGGGGGAAAAATGGGATTTTCTTTTTTTCTTTTCTTTTCTTTTTCTCTTTTATCCTTATCCAAAATAAATCCAATTTTCCAATTTCTAAAATAAGCCATAAAATCCTTAAATCCCATTTCCCGGTTTCCTCCTTCGAGACCCGACTGAAGCAACCATTTCCAATCAACAAATCTCACTTAAAACATTCTCCCAAATCAACACTGAGGGCCCGGCTCGAATCCTGAAGAAAACACCCAAACAACCATCACTTTGCCCAAAACCCAAATCACAACCGAACTCCCAAACGAATAGCCCAAACATCTCGGGACTCGCAGCCACCAACAAACAAGCCTCAACAAAGGCAGGAGCTGCCTCGAAGCCCTGAAAATCCACAAATCCTGCCCATGGAGCAAAAAGACCAAAATGCCCTTAAGGGTCAAAACAGCTCTAACGGCCCAACCGAACCACTGAACCTGAACTGGAAGCTCCTCGAGAACCGGGATAGAAACCTGGGCCGTTACAATACTCCCTCCTTTTAAGACTTTCGTCCTCGAAAGTCCTAAGACGAAACGGCTCTAGGAATACTCCACTGATTCCTAGCCAACTGAACTTCTCGGCTAAGACAACACTAGCCCTTCTTTGAGAACCAAACCCTCTTGGGTTCTCAAAGGCTCAAAGCCACAAAGCTATCCAGACTGCCACAAACGCGGCAAAGCTAACCGAAAGACCACTGCTCCGATCCGCTCAAGGATATAAGAAGGCCTTACAACCCTGGGGCTCAACTAAAACCCTGCTAATCCAACACGGAACACCTCTCTACGGTGTTACTCTCAGCAAACTCGCAGACTGGGCACAAGCTCCAAAACTCAACGCCACGCACTGGCGTAACTTCTCTAAATGCCCACAGCTGTTAACAAACAGCCTCAACTCTACACCATGCTGGCCAAACCGCTGAACCTCTCAGGTTCCAGAAACTAAACAGCCTACTCTTGCTTCACAAGAGACCAGCGAACCACAAAGCTTGCCTACAGCCTTAGCGAATAACAATCGAACCACCAACTGGCGATTGATCCAAAAAGGCAAACTTTTCCCAACAAGCACAAGCTGAAACTTCAGCTACGGCCAACCCTAAATGGCCAAAACCAGGCACAGGCTCCACTCGGCCAAGCTAACAAACTGGAGCCTCTCAACGGCCGAACACAAACTTTTCCATGCAAATCTACTAGCAACTGACCAACGAGAACATTGCCAGGCAAGGAAACAACCAACGTTCCTCTCATGGAAAATCTCGGGCTGCAAGGACCAAACCATCACGCAGCCACTAGCAACACAACAGCTTGAGGAGAACAGCCCAAAGGCTAACCAACCAGAGCCACGGCACCACTGTGCCAACTCACTCAACTGAGGCTCCGCTAATCGCCTACTGCGAAAGCACAACAACTAGAAGCAAAGCCCGAGAAAGGCTTGCTCAGCAGAACTCAACTCAAGCTCATCGCGAGCAAAGCTCGCTTCCAAGCTACCATTCAACTTTTAAGATCCAACTAGCTACTCAAAGGACTTCCTCCTTTTAGCCAAAGCCTAACTCATCTTGCGACTAGAAACTCCACACTCGAAACATCGCAAGGAATACTAACTGACGAGGCTATCTCCAAAGATAACACTCGAGGCTGGCATCCATGGTGCAACTCAACCACCATAGAAACTAGGGGTTCCTCAAACCCCAAAGAACCAACAACTTACCAACAAAAACTCAACCCTTAAACCTGCTGGCAACCGCCCTTGCGGGGACAAACAACTTTCGCTTGCTAACAACACAATGCAGGGAACCTCTCGCTGGGCTAACCACTACGCTACTCTGATCCACTACACAACTCAGGAGCTAAGCTGACTACTCCCCAACGGGGAACGATTCCCCAGCAAGCGAACTTCTGAAGTGCAGCGAACATCACACATGCTCGCTGACTAGCTCAACCCAGGGGCAACAACAACCAACTCTCTTGGAAGCAACACCCAAGGGGAAACCTCAACCGATTAGACCACCAACCAGAACTAGCAGAACTTACTCAACTGCCGAGGGAGGGTCAACTCCCAAAACTTCCTGACTAGGAACAAATCCTCAGGGCAACGCCCTCTTGCTCGAACCGAGCTAGCTCTTGAAACATCAAGAGAACCAAATCTTGGTCAACACCAAGCACCAACTAGCCTCCAAACCGGAACCAATCCGGACTCTGCTCCAAACAAGCACTAGCTTGCTAGACTACCAAGTCTGCAAGCAACTCACCCAAGGAACACTGCCTGGGTCTGACTGAGCTCTGGAGAGGCTCTCCACAACCTAGGGATCCTCCGATCACCCTCCGACACTCACGGTCGTCAAACGATCTAACAGACAACCGGCTACACGGGCACAACCCTCTCCAGCATCTCAACTAAGCTGGCCAACTCCAACTTGAAAACCAAGAGGACCGGAGACGCTACAGAATGCGTCATCCTCCTACTCAAGCATCAGCCACAACAAACCTTCTGCCCAAGGTAAGGATCCGAACAGCTCTCTTAGCCATGACAATCAGAAACTGCGTGGCTTTACTACCACCGCTCTTGTTCAGATCCAACTGAACTCTGACCAGGCTAAGGACCAACAAGCAAAACTTTCTTAAACAACAGCCCGACAACGAGCACGGCATCCTTACAACCAACGCTGGGGCACTTGCCAAGAACCAAAGCCTTGACACCTCAAAGACTGAGCACTGGCTCCTCAACACGAACCCTTTGTGGTTCTCCAAACATAAACCACGGAACGAGCTACACAAAAGTACACTGGGGTGTACAGCTCCAACTAGATCCAATGCCAACAAGGGCTCTCACACAGGGCAACATTTGCCTCCAACAGAGCCACTACTAACCAGGGAGCAATAAGAGTCCAAACCCACTCGGGGTCGACTCATCACGAAAAGCCACATTGGCCAACTCACTCTTACAAGAGCGCATCCATACCAAGCAATCATACCTCAAGCCAATGTGCCTACTAAACGCTCTGAACAGCCATCCAACTCATGGCTCTAACACTGGATCAATCACGCATCCTCGATACCAACACTACCCATACTAGGGTAACTCAAAGGGTAGCCGAATCATGCTACCAACAAACTGGCTCACAAGCTCACAACACAGGCGCGAGAACTCGAACGCGCTAGCTCTTAACAACCTACAACATCCTTTGGTACCCAACTCTCGGTGACACTGGAAAACTCCTACTTTCCCTCGAAAACCTCATACTTGTAGTCCTCTGACTACCACCGAGCTAGATCTCTTATGCAACCCAAACAGGTGCAACCTCAGGAAATGGGTACAAGACTAGTGGGGATGCTAAACTCTGAGCGGCCATGGAACCACCTGCACCAAAGAGCCAACTGGCCTGAAACTAGGCCTCCTCTCAAAGCCTGGTGCCAACCGACACAACATCCTTTACAACACAAATCAGCCTTAACGAGCTTTATGCCCCTCTGAGGAAAGGTCACACTCCAAGTGACGGGGCAATGGCACTCAGCATAAGAGTCCAAAAACTCGAGCAGCCTAATCTCTGGCATCTCGACCAACAGACATGCCAAGGCCTACTCCTGCATCCCACTCGATGCTTAACAAAGCTCAGGCTAACTCCTACATCCCACTCGATGCTCGACAGAAGCTCAGGACAACTCTTGCATCCCGCTCGATGCTCAACAGAAGCTCAGGCCAATCCCTCAGGTGGCAACAACTAGTTCCACACTGGGAACATCCAAATAAAAAGAGTGCTCCACTCTACTAGCCCGCTGAAATCCACAAATGGATAAAACCCTGGCAAGCAAACTTCATACAACACCATGGCTACGAGGGCACTGAAAGAACTGGTTGTACAGCGACAGCAGGCTTGTAAGGGGCAAAGATGTCTCTACATCTGCCTCAAGCCACAAACATCTCGGCCTCTGAACAGCAGGGCATCCCAACACACGGATGCTAAACTCAAACTTGGCCAACTACTTTACTACTAGCAGCAGGCCTTTCTAAACATCGAGCTCTACAGGCATCCACTTGCCAAACTGGGCGGCTCCAAAACGCCAACAAACTTGACGGCAAAAACCTGCTGATCAAGGAGTCTCACTCTGAGGCGTGCTAACCTCTACCCCCTCCACTTGGCAACTCAACTGCCAGGGCCAACTCTGGCCAACGGGCCTAACAACCCTGGGACGCGGCCTCAACATCAACACGATCAGTCCAACTCCTCGGTCGGACATGCCAAGCGTCCTGCTCCTCTGAGTGCGATCAACACACTGGCGATCTGCACAAAGCACCTCCACCCTCTCACTAGGGGCAAAGCAACAACTGGGCCACAAATGGCCTACGGGAGCCTAAGCTCTGCCTCCCTCTGGGTGCGATCGACACACTGGCGATCTGCACAAAGCATAAATGTTGGCCCACACTGGGGGTCTCACTGCTCAACAAACTGCTCGCACTGCGGAACGTTGGAATGATGGCTCTCTAAGCCCAAACCAACAACGAGTCAGAACCTGCTCGTCTCCGCTCCACAACTCTACACAAGGCATAATATCTAGATGAAACGTATTGTAAATTCTTACCCCTTAGCTTAATTGAACTCAGAAAAACCTGGCGGTCGTGGAGTGCTGATGATCATGGGAGCAACAACCTACAAAGCAGGTTAGTCTACAGAATCTATGACTCTGTGCTCTGATACCAACTGTGACTAACCCGACCCAAAACATGGTCCTAAACCGGGGTTCTCACTCAGCATGCAAGTTAAATATGATAACAAGCGGTTTAGTACTCATATTTAAAAACCATTCAAAACATATGAGAAGGGGGAACCCTTAAAACATAGCCAACCGTTTTCATTTAAACCATCCAACGAAGTAAAACATCTTGGCCAGTATTATAAAAATATACAATACAATTTAAACAACGTTTTAAACAATGTTCCCCTAGGACTCATGTCCATCTACATGCTGAATAAACAATGCAATAATAAAAGACAGAGTGCCAGCGGCTCCCCATGATCTATCAGCTCCCTCCGCTAGCCATCCTGGTGTTGTCCAAAGCTACCTAAAAGATAAATAAGGGTGACTATAAAGATATTCAGTAAGAATCCCCAACCGGGGTACAATACGATACATCAGTCATCTAGCACCTCAACATGCAAGCAAACAACTATCAACACAGATCATAGCTCAACGAGCTCATAAAACAAGATCTGGAGCCATCAGAAGTCTCTTACTTCCGGCCTAACTGGGATTGGATACACTGACCAATCTTGGGACATCACCGAGGTATCTGTCACTCGGGGGGAAATACACTGATTCCTAGAATGTCCTCAAGGGCCTCTTTGCCCTTGCACTAATCTGGACTTACGGGAGACTACCCGAAGTCAGGCTCTAACGGAAAGAATGGTGTACTCACGACATTAGCCCGGGGGAGCTCTCCGAACCGGCAACTAACGCGTGTGCGCACACACCGCATGCTCTCTGCAACCGGCGTAAATGCGGGGGCCTAAGGGCAAACTACGCGGGCTAGGTGCACATGCCTATGACTCGGAAGCGGTGTCACTGATCACAGTAGCGCGAGGCCCTCGGCGCTCATCTGTGCAGCCTGATCCACCGACCTGAAGCTAAGAACCGACCAAGGTAGGCTTACACCTTTGGCAGGGTTCCGCTCTAGTAGGCTACAAACTAGGCTATTGCTGAAGTGGGTAGCTAAGTCCACAACCGGCGGGTCGGGGGGGGGTAGCAAGATACGTTATGCTTCGCACCCTTTACTCCCGACCTGAGCTAAATCCACCTTGGCGACCGGGGGGGGGGGGGGTAGCAAGATACATTATGCTTCGCACACTTTACTCCCGATCAGTGGGGACAAAGTACGTTATGTCCGCTCAGCCTCTGGATGATGACAAACCCTACAACTCTATCTAAGAGTACAGAGCAAAATCAATGATTCCTAGCTAGCAAGCAATGACCGACATAAATCACATTACCTAGCATGATACTACAACTTAAGCAGGAATCATAAGCATGCTGGCAGAACAAACCTAGCATGACACTAACATGTAAAATCAGGCAAACATGCTAGCAAGAGATCAAACAACTGCTCTATCTCTAACATGCTCATAACAGTAAACAAGCATACAAGTGTAAAGACCCGACCCAAAAGGGGGCTCTAAATGGGCCTTTACCCCAATGCATGTAGTGAAAATAAAAGACATTATGAAAAATACATTTCGGATCCCAAGTAAAAACAGAAACATTCAACAACCAAAACATACATTTCTAAAAGCATACTCTGATCAGAGATTTATTTAAACCATTAAAACCATCCACAAGTACAAATATGCTGGAATCCATAAAACGTAAGAAAACATCCTGGGGCTCTGTGCCCGTCTACATGCATTCAGGGGAAATAACAAAAAGTGAAGAGTCATGATAAAATAAAATAGTCGAGATGACAGCAGATTCCATGATCACGGCTCCTCCTTCACCATCCTGTCTCCGCCTTGATTACCCGTGGAAAGCCACGAATAAGGGTGAGTAAACGAATTACCCAAAGAAGAATCCCCAACCGGGGTACAATACGATATACATGATCATCTAGAAGAATGTATGCAAGCTATGAGTACAAACACAGAGCGGAGCACATAGCTAAGTCCACACTTGGACCTCGGATGCCAACTCGTGGTCTTAGTCCGGAAATACCACAACACACTAAACGCGCTATACGGGAACAAGTCTCGGCCTCACCGACTCACATCGATCTGAAAGGTGCACTGGCTCAAGATCCCGAGGAGCTCTCGATCGGCGCCAGTAATGAGCGTAAGCGCGCACCGCATGCTCTGCAAACTCGGGGTGCCGCGGTCTAATGGCAAGCCGCCCGAGTTCGATCACCATGCCTAACTAAATCTCCGGATCGGTGTCACCGACATAGGGGTGTGAGACTGGACACGTGAACTATGTCGGCTGAACCACCGCACTGAGGCTAAGGAACCGGTCGTGGGTAGGCTTACACCGAGAAGCGGTCCTTGCCCTAACAGTGGCAATCAAGGGCTACTGGCCGAACTCGGCGAGGACGTGCCGATCTGCCGGGGCGAGGCAATGCCAAGTCATCATCCCGACCGTTGGGGCATTTAACGATCTGCCACCCTCACCCAAGATTGCGGGGCCACCGTTAGGGTTAGCTAAACCCTAACGGGATCGAGACTGAGTACCATCTCGTATGTCCTCGCTGGGATGCAAGTTACGTTATGCATCCGGCCGGATGATGCTACCTACTTGAACTCTAAACCATAACAATAATAACAATTCAATCAATGCAATCCAATACGTGCTCAATGAGATACAAGGAACCTAGCATGATACTACGAAGCAAGAACAGATATCGAACATGCGAGAATGGAACAACCTAGCATGGGCTAACATGAGAAACAATACAAGAGTTCATGCGATCGAGAATTGAAATGAGCACCTAGGGCTAAACATGCTAATAATCATACACAGCATACAAATAACCAATCACAAATATACCGCAGGCCCACACAACACCGGTAAGAAATCCTTACCTTGGTCGGGAGGCTTCTACACACAAATCCTAAGTCATGGAACAATCCCGAGCTAGCGGCGGGAACCTAGCAAACCAACAATAATCGCATCTAAAATGTCTAAACAACAATAGAAACAACAAGCTCGGCTCGGGGAACTCACGCG
Source organism: Sicyos edulis (assembly GCA_036507275.1). NCBI lineage: Eukaryota > Viridiplantae > Streptophyta > Magnoliopsida > Cucurbitales > Cucurbitaceae > Sicyos > Sicyos edulis. The sequence goes on from CM071847.1 coordinate 9,340,313, forward strand.
GCACGACGACACGAGCTTGGAGCTGCTGGCAGCTGGCTGGCGCTGGCCGCACCGCACTGCACGGCACGGCAGCAGGACGCGCGGCGCGCGCGGCGAGCGCTGGCGGCGCGCGCGGCGCGGCGGCGCGCGGCGTGCGATCACGGACACGCAGCGGCGGCTTCGGCGAGGACGCGCGCGCGAACGTCTCGGGCGCGGCGCGCGGCGCCGGCGTCGCGATGCGCGACACGGCGAGCGGCGGCTCGCAGGAGGAGACATGCGCGCGCGCGTAACGTCTGGCGGCGCGCGCGCGGCGCTGGCGAGACCTCTCGGCGTCGGCGAGCGATCGGCGAGGACGAACGACGATCTGGCCTGCGATTGCTAGCGCGATCCGGCGTCGGTCCCGACCGGGCCGGGCGTCGGCGACAGCGAGGCGATCTGTCTTCTTTGACGAACGGCAAGGCGCTAAGGCGGATCTGGCGTCGGCGGGCTGGTTCGACAGATCTGGGCGTCTGAGCCGGGCTGGTTCGACAGATCTGGGCGTCTGCGTAGGTGGTCGATGATGATGGTCGCTCCTCTCCGTGGTTGCAACCAACACAAACACACACACACTCTACATCTTACCTTCGGCCAGCATCAAAAACCAAATGAGGAGATGAAGAGGATGAAGACTTACCCGGAATGATGATGATCGAACCCAAGGAGATGCAAGGGAAGAAGAATTCGGCAAGGCAATGGAGAGGGAAAGCTTGTGCGGCCAAGAGGAGTTTTGGGGAAGAAGATGGAATAACCTAATTCTATTTCATTTAACCAAATGCACCAAAACTCCAAAATCCAAGGTTAACTAAGATGTGATGCAGAAAGAGTAACAAGAACACCTAATGGCTCAATTGGCACACATCTCTACAAGCTTCCCAGGAGACCCGGGTTCAAACCCACTGCAGCAGACAAATTCCTTTATTTTTACTTTTGCAACAAACCTTGCTCAAACCCAAACCACAAACCCCTCCAAAAACCTACATAAAACCATCCAATAATTTTAGTAATCGAAAAGACACAAACGACCACGACGGCCCGACCAAATTACCAAATTACCCCTAGGGCATACACGGAAGACCGGAAGAAAACACAGGTCGTTACAATATTCCCTCCTTTTTATGACTTTCGTCCTCGAAAGTCCTTAAGACCGAAATAGCTCGGGGTAATGCAATCTCATCTCGTCTTCCCGCTCCCAAGTGGCTTCCTCGAGCGCCGACTCTTCCACTCGAACCTTTACCAAACGAATCTCGCGATTACGCAAGCGTCTTGGTCTCAAAGGCAAGGATCCTCACCGGCTTCTCCTCGAAGTTCAAATCCTCATTCACCGCAAAGGCTCAAAGTCCACAATGTGCGACGGGTCCGGCACATCTTGCCTCAACATCGATACATGAAAAACACTATGCACCGATAGTAGTGACGGAGGTAGGGCTAACCGGTAAGCAACTCTGCCAATCCTCTCTAGGATCTCAAATGGACCAACAAAGCGGGGACTCAACTTAACACGCTTACCAAACCTCGGAACACCTCGCATCGGAGCAACCTTAAGGAACACATGCCGACCAACCTCAAACTCCAAATCTCGGCGCCGAACATCGGCGTAACTCTTCTCGCTGCTTTGAGTGTCAACAACATACGAGCTCTAATCTTCTGCACTGCACCATTGGTCAATCTGCAGAATCTCGGGACCCAAAACTGTCTATCACCAACCTCTTCCCGAACACGGGGGGACCGACAACGCTTACCATATAATGCCTCGAATGGAGCCATCTGAATCGACGATCGTAATCGCTGTTATAGGCAAACTCCATCAAGTCAGAATCTTCGTCCCACTGCCGGGAAATCTAACACACAAGCCCTCAACATATCCTCGAGAATCGATTCACTCTCTCGATCGACCATCCGTCCGAGGGTGAAAAGTCATGTCTTTGAAATTGCACTCTGTGCCCAAACCCTTCTCGGGCGCTCTCGAAGCGAGAAGTGAACCATGCGAGTCACGATCGGACACAATCCTCACCGCACACCATGATAACGGATGATCTGCTCCAAAAACAAGCTGCGCCCACTTTGTTCCACGCGGTATAAGTGTCTCTCAGGGAATGAAGTGTGCGCTCTTGAATCAAACGGTCGACTATCACCCAAATCGAGAGAACTTCCTCGAGTCCTTGGCAAACCAGAGATAAAGTCCATGGAGATCTCTTCCCATTTCCACTGGGGTACACTTAGTGGCTGCAACAAACCAGTGGCCTCTGCCTAGGTGCCTTCACTTGCCGACAAGTGAGACACCTACCGACAAACTCTCTGCCACATCTCTCTTCATTCCCATCCACCGAAAGGTGCGCTTAAGGTCTGATACATCTTGGTACCCCCGGTGCCAAGCAAAAGGGGAATCAGGGCCTCAGAGCAACTCTGCTCGCAAAACTCCGCAATGTCCGGAACACACAACCGGCCTCTATAAGTCAACCCACCGTCTGGTGAATATACAAAGTCAAAGTCACCGTCAAGATCGACTCTGTCAACCAATCTCTTAAGTGCGGGTCCCCCAACTGGCTGTCTATAATCCATTTGCCTAATCGGCGGTGAGCAGTCAATCGAGCTACTACCACAGCGGTAACCTCTCCCAACAACACTGCAACCTCGGCCCGCTCGAACTCTTTCTCGCAAACTGGGTGAGGAACTCAACAACGCCGCAGAGTGCGGCGTCTTTCTACTCAAAGCATCGGCCACTACGTTGGCTTTACCGGATGGTACAAAATCTCGCATGATCATAATCCTTTACCAACTCTAACCATCTCCTCTGCCTCATATTCAACTCCTTACGAGTAAACAGATACTTGAGGCTCGGTGATCGGTAAACATCTCAAATCCGCTCACCATACGGTAATGCCTCCAAATCTTGATTGCAAACACCACTCTTGCCAACTCCATATCATGAGTCGGGTAGTTCTCGCTCATACGGCGGCTTGGTGGCGGGAAGCATAGGCAATGACCTTCCCGCTTTGCATCAACACACAACCTAATCCAAACTTGGAAGCATCATCAGAGACCACGAAACCACTGTCCCCTCGGGATCGCCAACACCAGTCTTTGAAGTCAAAGCGCGCTTGAGCACGCAAAGCTCTCATCACACTGTTTGTCCCCAAACAAACTCGACACCCTTCCTCGTCGAGACGAGTGAGAGGCGAGGCTATAGCGAAAAAAGTCCTTGACGAACCGACGGTAGTAACTCCGCCAAACCGAGAAAAGCTGCGCGAATCTCGGCAAGCCCAGATCAAGTCGGCTTGGCCCATAAACTCACGGCCTCAATCTTCGCGGGGTCCACGGCTATACCATCTCTCGAAACCACGTGGCCTAGGAAGGCCACTGCTCCAACCAAATCACATTTGGAAAACTTCGCATAAAGTGGGTTTTCCTCAAAGCCGCCAATACTCGCCTCAAATGCTCTGCATGGTCTTCTTTAGACCTCGAATAAATCGAATGTCGTCAATGAACACGATGACGAAAATTTGTCCAAAAATGATTTGAACACCCTATCCATCATGTCCATGAACGCACTGGGGAATTGGTCAATCCAAACGACATGACCACAAACTCATAGTGACCATATCTAGACTGAAAGTTTGTCTTAGGAATGTCGGCATCCCGATCCGGCAATCGATGGTAACCGGATCTCGGATCTATCTTGGAGAACACGAAGCTCCTGAAGGCGATCGAACAAATCATCGATACGGGGCAACGGATACTTATTCTTCATCACACCTTATTAAGCTCGCGGTAATCAATACATAAGCGCATAGAACCATCCTTCTTTTTCACAAACAGAAGCGGTGCTCCCCACGGGGACACACTCGGACGGATGAACCCTCGATCTAACATCTCCTGCAATTGAATCTTGATTCCTTTAACTCACTGGCGCCATACGATACGAGCCTTCGAGATAGGGAGGGTCCACGGCTCGAGCTCAATTGTGAAGTCAACCTCTCTCTTGGGGCAACCCCCGTAACTCCTCGGAAACACGTCCGCAAACTCCTGCACGACCGGTGCACGATCATCAGACAGCGAGGGCGGCTCTTCCCGCACAACTTGGCTAGATAGCCCCAAGCTCCATGAGCTAGCAAACGACGAGCTTTCACGGTGACACCATCGGCGGGCAAACTCCACCACTGGACTCCACGAAACTTAAAAGGCTGGGCGACACGGCGGCTGAACACTACTTCTTTCCGGTGGCGGTCAATCAACGCGTGGTTAGCGACTAACCACTCCATACCAAGAATCACATCAAAACCGCTCTTAGGCGGAACTATGAGCGTAGCCACTAGCAACTCTCCGGATATCTCGATCCGGCCATCCCTAATCTTATCTCTAGCCAACATATCAACTCCCGAAGGAGTTGCAACGAGATAACTCGAAACCTAGAGGCTCTAGACTTAACTTAGCATGCTCGGCCAAACAACACGGATACAAATGAATGCGTAGAGCGAGAATCAAACAAGACAAATGCGCAGTTGATCTAAAACAAGAAGCGTGCACCGCCACGGCAGGCATCCGTGCGCTCGGCCTCTGACGGGTCGTAGCAAACACTCGACTGCTGCTGCTGCTGGCCGAGTTGCCATATAGCCGGGCCGATCGCAAAAAGCGGGCCATGTGCCCCTCTCTACCACAACGGAAGCACAATCTAGGTCGGTGACAAGCTCGGCGTGGACCTTCCCACAAGTAGCACAAGCGGGAACTGCTGGGTCCTCCCTACTGCTGAAGTGGAAACGGACTGGAGCTCTCCGCAGATCTGCTGCAAAGCGCCCTTGCGCGGGCGGCGCCGCCTCCCGAAAATCAAACTTCCTCTTACGCCCCACACCGCTTTGGACAGGACGTTTGAACAGAGAGCGGCAACAAACCGCTCAGCAGGATACTTCCCATTATAGATCGTGGCTAATCGGGCAGACCCCTAGCATAAGTGTCGGGGGCACGAGCCACGACATCACGGAAACACCACCGCCTCAATCCGGATATGAACTTCCGAATCTTGACTCGGGGTGGCAATCAATCGAGGAGCAAAATATCCATACTCACGAGAACTTGCGCTCATAATCCTCAATGGAATCGAACCACGCCGGAGTTACGGAAGAGCTCCACCATCTTCTCTTGAGCCTCATCACCGATGAACTTTACCTTGAACTCGGCCTTGAAGAACTCCCAAGTAGCGGGTGGAGACCAGGTGGTCTCTCGCTCAAGGTGGACTCCCACCACCATCTCGCTGTGCCTCCTACCACATGAGCCGCACACCTCGGCCTCTGAATATCGGGGCACACCATGATCGGGAAGGTGTACTCCAAATGGGCAATCCACACAGGCCGCCGCTAACGCATCACCGGTGGCATCGAACTTCTCGGGCTTCCACTTCACAAAATCCTTGACCACCTACCCAATTCCTCGGCACCCTCTGCCATATACGCCTCTGGGGCTACTTGCTCCACGAGGAGCTGGAGGAGCTCTTGAGCTCTCTTTGAACCAATCGAGTCACCGCTCGATCTGGGCTCGGGACTCTTCCCGCTGCCCACGCCAACAAGGCACAGGTCTCGCCCTCTGGTCACTCAACATGCGACCATAAAAGCCCTCATAGACTCGGCAAACTCTGCTCCCAGAGCGATCTCACGGCGCTCCGATCGCCTCAACGCCCGCTCTAGGCGTAACGAGAGGAGCTGTTGGTGGAATGCCATCGATGTCGGCTTGGGACGATGTCCTGCAGATGTCGATCCGATCCACGATACCTCGACACGCTCTCGAACCTCCTCTCCGATGCAGGTGGTGTAGCATCTTTGGCGATCTACATCCAAACCAACAACGAATCAAAACACACTTCACACCATTCCACAACACCACACAAGGCATACACTAGATGATAGGTATTGTAAATTCTTAACCCTTTTCCTTTCTAAAACAATAAATCTAGGCGTGCTGATGACTAGTCCAGAGTCGTGGTGATCATGGAAAGATGACCTACAACAAAGGTCGGTCTCTGAGAATCTATGACTCTGAGCTCTCGATACCAATCTAGAAAGACCCGACCCAAAAGGGGGCTCTAAATGGGCCTTTACCCCAATGCATGTAGTGAAAATAAAAGACATTATGAAAAATACATTTCGGATCCCAAGTAAAAACAGAAACATTCAACAACCAAAACATACATTTCTAAAAGCATACTCGATCGAGATTTATTTAAACCATTAAAACAATCCACAAGTACAAACATGCTGGAATCCATAAAACGTAAGAAAACATCCTGGGGCTCTGTGCTGTCTACATGCATTCGGGGAAATAACAAAAAGTGAAGAGTCATGATAAAATAAAATAGTCGAGATGACAAAGCAGGATTCCATGATCACGGCTCCCTCCTTCACCATCCTGTCTCCCGCCTTGATTACTGTGTGGAAAGCCACGTAATAAGGGTGAGTAACGAATTACCCAGTAAGAATCCCAACCGGGGTACAATACGATATACATGATCATCTAGAAGAATGTATGCAAGCTATGAGTACAAACACGAGCGGAGCACATAGCTAAGTCCACACTTGGACCTCGGATGCCAACTCGGGGTCTTAGTCCGGAAATACCACAACACACTAAATGCGCTATACGGGAACAAGTCCCGCCTCGGCGACTCTTCGCGATCACGAAAGGTGCACTCGCTCAAGATCCCGAGGAGCTCTCGATCGTATTTGTAATGAGCGTAGCGCGCACCGCATGCTCTTTGCAAACTCTCGAAGTGCCGGGTCTAATGGCAAGCGCCCGAGTTCGATCACCATGCCTAACTAAATCTGGATCGGTGTCACCGACATAGGGTGTGAGACACGGACACGTGAACTATGTCGGCTGAACCACCGCACTTGAGGCTAAGGAACCGGTCGTGGTAGGCTTACACCGAGAAGCGGTCCTTGCCCTAACAGTGGCAATCAAGGGCTACGGCCGAACACGGCGAGGACGTGCCGATCGCCGGGGGCGAGGCAATGCCAAGTCATCATCCCGACCGTTGGGGCATTTAACGATCGCCACCCTCACCCAAGATTGCGGGGCGGTACCGTTAGGGTTAGCTAAACCCTAACGGGATCGAGAACGAGTACCATCTCGTGCGTCCTGCGGGGATGCAAGTTACGTTATGCATCCGGCCCGATGATGCTACCTACTTGAACTCTAAACCATAACAATAATAACAATTCAATCAATGCGATCCAATACGTGCTCAATGATATACAAGGAACCTAGCATGATACTACGAAGCAAGAACAGATATCGAACATGCGAGAATGGAACAACCTAGCATGGGCTAACATGAGAAACAATACAAGAGTTCATGCGATCGAGAATTGAGCGAGCACCTAGGGCTAAACATGCTAATAATCATACACGGCATACAAATCAACAATCACAAATATACCGCAGGGGCCCACACAACACCGGTAGAAATCCTTACCTTGGTGGGAGGCTTCTACACACAAATCCTAAGGCTGCGGAACAATCCCGAGCTAGCGGCGGGAACCTAGCAAACCAACAATAATCGGCATCTAAAATGTCTAAACAACAATAGAACAACAAGCTCGGCTCGGGAACTCACGCGGCACGACGGCGACACGAGCTTGGAGCTGCAGCAAGCCGGGCTGGCGCCGCCGCGCTGGCACGCACAGCAGGACGCTACCCATGCTGCGCTGCACCACGTACAACGGCAGCGGCGGAGCGCGCGCGCGGCGAAGCTCGGGCGAAGCGCGCGCGGCGCCGGGCGTCGATCGCGAACACAGCGAGCGGCTTCAGGGGAGCGCGCGCGCGCGCGACGTCTGGCGAAGGCGCGGGCGCCGGGCGTCGCGATGCGGACACGACGAGCAGCGGCTTCAGCGAGGAGCCGCGCGCGCGAACGTCTAAGGCGGCGGCGCGCGGCGCTGGCGAGACCTCTGGCGTCGCGGCGATCGGGCGAGGACGAACGACGATCTGGGCTCTTCTTTATTCTTTGGCGCGATCCGGCGTCGCGATCGGCCGGCCGGGCGTGGCGTCGACGACGCGTCTGTCTTCTTTGCCGCTGACGACAGCAAGGCGCGCTAAGCGGATTTGGCGTCGCGGCGGGGCTGGTTCGACAGATCTGAGCGTCTGGTAGCTGGGCCGGTTCGACAGATCTGGGCGTGCGAGTGGTGGGCGATGATGATCGCTCCTCCTCTCGGGGTCAACAACCAACACAAACACACACACACTCTACATCTTACCTTCGGCCAAAGATCAAAAACCAAATGAGGAGATGAAGAGGATGAAGACTTACCTTAATGATGATGATCGAACCCAAGGAGATGCAAGGGAAGAAGAATTCGGCAAGGCAATGGAGAGGGAGAGCTTGTGCGGCCAAGAGGAGTTTTGGGGAAGAAGATGGAATAACCTAATTCTATTTCATTTAACCAAATGCACCAAAACTCCAAAATCCAAGGTTAACTAAGATGTGATGCAGAAAGAGTAACAAGAGCACCTAATGGCTCAATTGGCACACATCTCTACAAGCTTCCTCAGAGACCGGGTTCAAACCATTTGCAAAGACAAATTCCTTTATTTTTACTTTTGCAACAAACCTTGCTCAAACCAAACCACAAACCCCTCCAAAACCTACATAAAACCATCCAATAATTTTAGTAATCGAAAAGACACAAATGACCCTGACGGCCCGACCAAATTACCAAATTACCCCTAGGGCATACCTGGAAGACCGGGAAGAAAACCTGGGTCGTTACAATATTCCCTCCTTTTTATGACTTTCGTCCTCGAAAGTCCTTAAGACCGAAATAGCTCGGGGTAATGCAATCTCATCTCGTCTTCCCGCTCCCAAGTGGCTTCCTCAGAACCCCGACATTTCCACTAAACCTTTACCAAACGAATCTCGCGATTACGCAACGTCTTGGTCTCAAAGGCAAGGATCCTCACCGCTTCTCCTCGAAGTTCAAATCCTCATTCAATTTGCAAAGGCTCAAAGTCCACAATGTGCGACGGGTCCGGCACATACTGCCTCAACATCGATACATGAAAAACACTATGCACCGCTGATAGTGACGGAGGTAGGGCTAACCGGTAAGCAACTCTGCCAATCCTCTCTAGGATCTCAAATGGACCAACAAAACGGGGACTCAACTTCCCACGCTTACCAAACCTCAGAACACCTCGCATCGGAGCAACCTTAAGGAACACATGCTGACCAACCTCAAACTCCAAATCTCGACGCCGAACATCGGCGTAACTCTTCTGCTGCTGAAATGTCATCAACATCATACGAGCTCTAATCTTACGCCTTGCACCATTGGTCAAGCTGCAGAACTTTCGGGACCCAAAACACATCTATCACCAACCTCTTCCCGAAACACGGGGGGACCGACAACGCTTACCATACAATGCCTCGAATGGAGCCATCTGAATCGATCGACGATCGTAATCTTTGTTGTTATAGGCAAACTCCATCAAAATCACAGATCTTGGTCCCACCGCTGGGAAATCTAACACACAAGCCCTCAACATATCCTCGAGAATCGATTCACTCTCTCGGTCGACCATCCGTCTGAGGGTGAAAAGTCATCTTTGAAATTGCACTCTGTGCCCAAACCCTTCTCGGGCGCTCTCGAAACGAGAAGTGAACCATGAGTCATGATCGGACACAATCCTCACCGGCACACCATGATAATGGATGATCTGCTCCAAAAACAAGCTGCGCCCACTATTCCACGGTATAAGTGTCTCTACCGGGAATGAAGTGTGCGCTCTTGGTCAAACGGTCGACTATCACCCAAATCTGAGAGAACTTCCTCGAGTCCTTGGCAAACCAGAGATAAAGTCCATGGAGATCTCTTCCCATTTCCACTGGGTACACTTAGTGGTCGCAACAAACCACTGGCCTCTGCTAGGTGCCTTCACTTGGCGACAAGTGAGACACCTACCGACAAACTCTGCCACATCTCTCTTCATTCCCATCCACCACGGAAGGTGCGCTTAAGGTCTGATACATCTTGGTACCCCGGGGTGCCAAGCAAAAGAAGGCTGTGGGCCTCAGAGAGCAACTCTGCTCGCAAACCACGCAATGTCCGGAACACACAACCGGCCTCTATAAGTCAACCCACCGTGCGGTGAATATACAAAGTCAAAGTCACCACAAGCCTTGACTCTGTCAACCAATCTCTTAAGTGCGGGGTCCCCAACTGGTACATCTATAATCCATTTGCCTAATCGACGGTGAGCAGTCCAATCGAGCTACCACGGCGGTAACCTCTCCCAACAACACTGCAACCTCGGCCCGCTCGAACTCTTTACGCAAAAGCGGGTGAATCTCAACAACGCCGCAGAGTGCGACGTCTTTCTACTCAAAGCATCGGCCACTACGTTGGCTTTACCGGATGGTACAAAATCTCGCATGATCATAATCCTTTACCAACTCTAACCATCTCCTCTCGCCTCATATTCAACTCCTTACGAGTAAACAGATACTTGAGGCTCGGTGATCGGTAAACATCTGAATCCGCTCACCATACGGTAATGCCTCCAAATCTTGATTGCAAACACCACTGCTTTGCCAACTCCATATCATGAGTCGGGTAGTTCTGCTCATACGGCTTGGTGACGGGAAGCATAGGCAATGACCTTCCGTCTTTGCATCAACACACAACCTAATCCAAACTTGGAAGCATCATCAGAGACCACGAAACCACACTGTCCCCTCCGGATTGCCAACAGTCTTTGAAGTCAAATCTGCGCTTGAGCACAGCAAAGCTCTCATCACACTGCTTGTCCCAAACAAACTCGACACCCTTCCTCGTCGGGCGAGTGAGGCGAGGCTATAGCGAAAAAGTCCTTGACGAACCGACGGTAGTAACACGCCAAACCCGAAAGTCTGCGAATCTCGGCAAGAATCAAGTCGGCTTGGCCCATAAACTCACGGCCTCAATCTTGCGGGGTCCACGGCTATACCATCTCTCGAAACCACGTGGCCTAGGAAGGCCACCGCTCCAACCAAATCACATTTGGAAAACTTCGCATAAAGCCGGTTTTCCCTCAAAGCCGCCAATACTCGCCTCAAATGCTCTGCATGGTCTTCTTTAGACCTCGAATAAATCGAAATGTCGTCAATGAACACGATGACGGCCGTCCAAAAATGATTTGAACACCCTATCCATCATGTCCATGAACGCACTGGGAATTGGTCAATCCAAACGACATGACCACAAACTCATAGTGACCATATCTAGACACAGAAAGTTTGTCTTAGGAATGTCGGCATCCACGATCCATGGCCCGATGGTAACCGGATCTCGGATCTATCTTGGAGAACACGAAGCTCCTGAAGGTGATCGAACAAATCATCGATCACGGGGCAACGGATACTTATTCTTCACTTCATCACCTTATTAAGCTCGCGGTAATCAATACATAAGCGCATAGAACCATCCTTCTTTTTCACAAAGCAGAATCGTGCTCCCCACGGGGACACACTCGGACGGATGAACCCTCGATCTAACATCTCCTGCAATCGAATCTTGATTCCTTTAACTCACGGCCCGGCGCCATACGATCACGGAGCCTTCGAGATAGGGAGGGTCCTGGCTCGAGCTCAATTGTGAAGTCAACCTCTCTCTTGGGGCAACCCGTAACTCCTCGTGAAACACGTCCGCAAACTCTCCGCACGGCCGGTACACGATCAGCGAGACAATGAGGCGGCTCTTCCCGCACAACTTGGCTAGATAGCCCCAAGCTCCATGAGCTAGCAAACGACGAGCTTTCACGGTGACACCATCGGCGGGCAAACTCCACCGGACTCCACGAAACTTAAAAAGGTTTGGGCGACACAGCGGCTGAACACTACTTCTTTCCGGTGGCGGTCAATCAGCGCGTGGTTAGCGACTAACCACTCCATACCAAGAATCACATCAAAACCGCTCTTAGGCGGAACTATGAGCGTAGCCACTAGCAACTCTCCGGATATCTCGATCCGGCCATCCCTAATCTTATCTCTAGCCAACATATCAACTCCCGAAGGAGTTGCAACAGAATAACTCGAAACCTAGAGGCTCTAGACTTAACTTAGCATGCTCGGCCAAACAACACAGATACAAATGAATGCGTAGAGCGAGAATCAAACAAGACAAATGCGCGATGATCTAAAACAAGAAGCGTACACCTTGCAGCGGCATCCGTGCGCTCGGCCTCTGACGGGTCGTAGCAAACACTCGACCTGCTGCTGCTGCCATTGGTGAGCCGCCATAGTTGGTGATCGCAAAAAGCGGGCCATGTGCCCCTCTCTACCACAACGGAAGCACAATCTAGGTCGGTGACAAGCTCCGTGGACCTTCCCACAAGTAGCACAAGCGGGAACTCTGCTGGGTCCTCCCCTACTCTTTGGGGCTGGAAACGGATGGAGCTCTCCGCGAGATCTCTGTTCAGCGCCGCCCTTGGCGGCGCCGCCTCCCGAAAAATCAAACTTCCTCTTACGCCCCACAATTTCTTTGGGACGGGGCGGCTGAAACAGAGCGGCAACAAACCGCTCGGCGGATACTTCCCATTATAGATCGTGGCTAAGCGGATGGCCCTAGCATAAGTGTCGGGGCACGAGCCACGACATCTGGGAAACACCACCGCCCTCAATCCGGATATGAACTTCCGAATCTTGACTCGGGGTGGCAATCAACCGAGGAGCAAAATATCCATACTCGAGAACTTGCGCTCATAATCCTCAATGGAATCGAGAACCACGCTTCGAGGTTACGGAAGAGCTCCACCATCTTCTCTTGAGCCTCATCACCGATGAACTTTACCTTGAACTCGGCCTTGAAGAACTCCCAAGTAGCGGGTGGAGACCCAGTGGTCTCTCGCTCAAGGTGGACTCCCACCACCATCTCGTTGTGCCTCCTACCACATGAGCCGCACACCTCGGCCTCTGAAATATCGGGGCACACCATGATCGGAAGGTGTACTCCAAATGGGCAATCCACACAGGCTGCCCTAACGCATCACCAGTGGGCATCGAACTTCTCGGGCTTCCACTTCACAAAATCCTTGACCACCTACCCAATTCCTCGGCACCCTCTCTGCCATATCGCCTCTGGGGCTACTTGCTCTGAGGAGCTGGAGGAGCTCTTGAGCTCTCTTTGAACCAATCGAGTCACCGCTCGATCTGGGCTCGGGACTCTTCCCGCTGCCAGCGCCAACAAGGCTCAGGTCTCGCCCTCTGGTCACTCAACATGCGACCATAAAAGCCCTCATAGACTCGGCAAACTCTGCTCGGGAGCGATCTCACGCGCGCTCGATCGCCTCAACGCCCGCTCTAGGCGTAACGGAGGAGCCGTTGGTGGAATGCCATCGATGTCGGCTTGGGGCGATGTCCTGCGATGTCGATCCGATCCACGATACCTCGACACGCTCTCGAACCTCCTCTCCGATGCGGGTGGTAGCATCTTTGGCGATCTACATCCAAACCAACAACGAATCAAAACACACTGTCACCATTCCACAACACCACACAAGGCATACACTAGATGATAGGTATTGTAAATTCTTAACCCTTTTCCTTTCTAAAACAATAAATCTAGGCGTACTGATGATGGTGTCAGTCTTTGGTGATCATGGAAAGATGACCTACAACAAAGGTCGAGTCTCTGAGAATCTATGACTCGAGCTCGATACCAAGCTGTAAAGACCCGACCCAAAAGGGGGCTCTAAATGGGCCTTTACCCCAATGCATGTAGTGAAAATAAAAGACATTATGAAAAATACATTTCGATCCCAAGTAAAAACAGAAACATTCAACAACCAAAACATACATTTCTAAAAGCATACTCGATCGTAGAGATTTATTTAAACCATTAAAACAATCCACAAGTACAAACATGCTGGAATCCATAAAACGTAAGAAAACATCCTGGGGCTCTGTGCTGTCTACATGCATTCGGGGAAATAACAAAAAGTGAAGAGTCATGATAAAATAAAATAGTCGAGAGATGACAAGCAGATTCCATGATCACGGCTCCTCATTCGACCATCCTGTCTCCCGCCTTGATTACAGTGTGGAAAGCCACGAGAATAAGGGTGAGTAACGAATTACCCAAAGAAGAATCCCCAACCGGGTACAATACGATATACATGATCATCTAGAAGAATGTATGCAAGCTATGAGTACAAACACGAGAGCGGAGCACATAGCTAAGTCCACACTTGGACCTCGGATGCCAACTCGGGGTCTTAGTCCGGAAATACCACAACACACTAAATGCGCTATCACGGGAACAAGTCCCGCCTCGGCTGACTCTCGCCGATCGAAAGGTGCACGCTCAAGATCCCGAGGAGCTCTCGATCGGCGCCAGAATGGCGTAAGCGCGCGCCGCGCATGCTCTTTGCAAACTCGCGGGAGTGCCGGTCTAATGGCAAGCTGCCCGTGTTCGATCCACCATGCCTAACTAAATCTTTGGATCGGTGTCACTAACATAGGGTGTGAGACACGGACACGTGAACTATGTCGGCTGAACCACCGCACTGAGGCTAAGGAACCGGTCGTGGTAGGCTTACACCGAGAAGCGGTCCTTGCCTAACAGTGGCAATCAAGGGCTACGGCCGAACACGGCGAGGACGTGCCGATCGCCGGGGCGAGGCAATGCCAAGTCATCATCCCGACCGTTGGGGCATTTAACGATCCGCCACCCTCACCCAAGATTGCGGGGCCGGCCGTTAGGGTTAGCTAAACCCTAACGGGATCGAGACTCGAGTACCATCTCGTGCGTCCTGTCGGGGATGCAAGTTACGTTATGCATCCGGCCCGATGATGCTACCTACTTGAACTCTAAACCATAACAATAATAACAATTCAATCAATGCGATCCAATACGTGCTCCATGAGATACAAGGAACCTAGCATGATACTACGAAGCAAGAACGGATATCGAACATGCGAGAATGGAACAACCTAGCATGGGCTAACATGAGAAACAATACAAGAGTTCATGCGATCGAGGAATTGAGCGAGCACCTAGGGCTAAACATGCTAATAATCATACACGGCATACAAATCAACAATCACAAATATACCGCGAGGCCCACACAACACCGTAAGAAATCCTTACCTTGGTGGGAGGCTTCTACACACAAATCCTAAGGCTGCGAACAATCCCGAGCTAGCGGCGGGAACCTAGCAAACCAACAATAATCGGCATCTAAAATGTCTAAACAACAATAGAACAAACAAGCTCGGCTCAAAGGAACTCACGCGGCACGGCGACACGAGCTTGAGCTGCTGCAAAAACCGGGCTGGCCGCGGCTGGGCTGCATATGCAGCACAGCACGCAGCCGCGCTGCCGTGCTGCACTGCACGGCACGCAGGAGCGAGCGCGCGCGCGAGTGCCGGCGCGCGGCGCGCGCGCGGCGGCGGCGTCGCGATCTGACACGGACGACGCGCGGCTTCAGCGAGGAGCCGCGCGCGCGCGCGAACGTCTGGCGGCGGCGCGCGCGCGCGCCGGCGTCGCGATGCGGACACGACGAGCGGCTTCAGCGAGGACGCGCTTGTGCGAAGCGAACGTCTAAGCGGCGGCGCGCGCGCTGGCGAGACCTCTCGGCGTCTGCGAAGCGATCGGCGAGAGGACGAAACGACGATCTGGCTCTTTATTCTTTGGCGCGATCCGGCGTCGCGGTCGGCCGACGGTTGGGCGTCGCGACGGCGAGGCGATCTGTCTTCTTTGGACGACGGCAAGCGGCAAGGCTGCTAAGCGGATTTGGCGTCTGCGCGGTGGTTTCGACAGATCGGGCGTGCGGTGAGGGCCGTGTAAGAACCCGACCCAAAACATGGTCCTAAACACGGATCTTACTCGGCATGCAAGTTAAATATGATAGCAAGCGGTTTAGAGCTTATATTTAAAAATCTTTCAAAAACATATGAGAAGGGGGAGCCCTTAAAACATAACCAACAATTTAAGTTTAAACAATCCAACAAAGTAAAACATCACGGCGGTGTTTAATAAAATGTACAATACAATTTAAGCAACGTTTTAAACAATGTTCCCCTAGGACTCTTGTCCATCTACATCTTTGAATAAACAATGCAATAATAAAAGGCAGTGCGGCGGGTTCCCCATGATCAATCGGCTCCTCCGCTAGCCCTCCCGGTGTTGTCCCGAGTTACTGAAAGATAAATAAGGGTGAGTATAAACATACTCGGTAAGAATCCCCAACCGGGTACAATACGATACATCAGGTCATCTAGCTCCTCAATATGCAAGCAAACAAACTACCAACACGGATCATAGCTCAACGAGCTCATAACACAAGATCTGGAAACATCGGAAGTCTCTTACTTCCGGAGTCATCGGAAGTCTCCTACTTCGGCCTAATGATTGGTTCTCATAACCAATCCCGGGACATCTCAGAGGTCTTTCTCCTCGGCCAATTGATCACCTCAAAAACCAATCCCAATGGGTGTCCTCAAGGGCCTCCTTGCCCTCGCTAACAATCTGGACTATCGGAGAGTACCCAAGTCCGGCTCTAAACTGGAAGGAACTGGTGTACTCACGAACATTAGCCCGGGAGCTCTCGAACCGGCTACTAACGCGTGTCTTGCGCGCACACCGCATGCTCTTCTGCAACCGGCGTAAATGCGGGGCCTAAGGGCAAAACTCACGCGGGCAGTACGCATGCCTAAGACTCGGAAACGGTGTCACTTTGAACACGATGGTGCGAGGCCCTCGGCACTCATCTGCGCACTGTACCACCGACACTGAAGCTAAGAACCGCCAAGGCGAGGGCTTGCACCGCTGGCGGGGTTCCGCTCTAGCGAGCTACAAACTAGGCTTATGCCGATGTGGTAGCTACATCCACATCGGTGCCGGGGAAGCAATGTACGTTATGCTTCGCTCTACTCCCGACCGGTGGGGACAAAGTACGTTATGTCCGCTCTCGGCCTGCGGATGATGACAAACCCTACTACTCTATCCAAGAATACCGAATAAATCAATGATTCACGGCTAGCAAGCAATGACCGACATCAATCACGTTTACCTAGCATGATACTACAACTTAAACAGGAATCACAAGCATGCCGGAAGAACAAACCTAGCATGGCACTAACATGTAAAATCAACAAACATGCTAGCAAGAGATCAAACAAAGCGACCTATCACTATCATGCTCATAACAATCAACAAACATACAAGGCACAATCGAGACATATCGCGAGGTCCACACAACCACGGTAAGAAATCCTTACAGGACAAGCGAAAAATAATCACAAATCAACCAAGCAATCCTCGAGCCTCTAATCGAACCCAAACAACCTAAACATAAGATAAAGCGACCCAAATCAAATATATAAAACAGCCCAAATAAATCCTAAACAACGACCAACAAATCGGGCCCAACGAAGAAAAGACTCAGGAAATACCATCCGAGAAGCCACAAGGCTCGGGCCAACACACACAGCAGGCGGTGAGGCGGGCGCTGGCGCTGAGCATGCGCGCGCAGCACTAGCACGCAGGCGTGGCGCCGCGCGCAGCAGCGCCTTGGCGGCGGCGCTAAAAGCGCCGCGCGCGCCGCGAGCTTCGGCCGGGCGACGACACACGCGCGGCGCTTGACAGAAGGGCGGCGCCGCGGGCGCGCGCGCGCGCAGCGCGACGCGACGGGCGCCCAGGTGGCTCGGCACGCTAGGCGCGAGGCGTCGCGATCGGGCGCCCCGGGTGGCTCGGCACAGCTAGGGCGAGCGGCGTCGCGATCGGGCGCCCGGGAAGGCACGACGACCTGCGGGGCGAGCGACTTCGGCACGCGAGGCGGCTGGCGATGCCGATCTGGGCTCAGCGCGACCAAGGCGAGCGATCTGATCGAGACTCAGCGCGACCAAGGCGAGGGCGACGCGATCGGTGGGCGCTGGGTGGCTCGGCACGGCTAGGGCGAGCGTCGCGATCGCGATGGGCGCCGGGTGGCTCGGCACGGCTAGGCGAGGCGGGCGTCGCGATCGGGCGCTGGGTGGCTCGGCACGCAGCGCGCGGCATGGGGGCCGGACGATGCAACGATCTGGGCGCACTGGCCGGGCGATCAGTAGGCGTCTGGTCGCGGGAGGGCATGGCTGGGCTGAAGCGGTCCCGATGCGGCCAGGGGTGGTGCGGCTAGGGCATGGGTGGGTGGCTAGGGTTGGGTCTTCTTGGTGAGGTCGGCTAGGGAGAGAGAGAGAGAGAGAGAGAGAGAGAGAGAGAGATTGCAAAACAAGGGGAAAGGGACTTTCTTGATTTTTCTTCCCTTTTTCCTAATTAAAACAAGCCTTAAAGTCCTTAAATCCCTTTCCCGCTTCCTCCTTGAGACCAGGTGAAGCAACCTTTCCCAAACAATAACTCTCACATAAAACAAACTCCCAAATCATCTCTAAGGGCACAGGCTCGAATCCCAAAGGAAACACCCAAACAAAGATCACTTTGCCCAAAACCCAAATCACAACCGAACTCCCAAACGAATACCCCAAACATCTCGGGACTCGCAGACCACCAACACACAAGCCTCAACGAAGGCGGAGCGCCTCGAAGCCACGAAAATCCACAAATCTGCGGGAGCAAAAGACCAAAATACCCCTAAGGGTCAAAAGCAGCTCTAACGGCCCAACCGAACCATCAATACAAACAGGAAGCACCTCGAGAACTGGAATAGAAGATCGGGCCGTTACAATACTCCCTCCTTTTAAGACTTTCGTCCTCGAAAGTCCTAAAACAACAAACTCTAGGAAAACTCCAATGTTTCCTAGCCAGCAGAACTTCTCGGCCAAAACAACACTAACCCTTCTCTGAAAACCAAACCCTCTTGGGTTCTCAAAGGCTCAAAGCCACAATGCTCTCGATCTGTCACAAACTATCTCAACCAAGAGACGAGGAACACAAAACTTGCACTCATTGTCAACGACGGGCAAAGCTAACCACTTTGCTCCAATCCGCTCAAGGATCTCAAAGCCCTACAAACTTGGCGCTCGGCCAAAACCCCGCTAAACCAACACGGAACACCTCTCAGCGGTGTTACTCTCGTAAAGAACCGCGGACTCGGCACAAGCTCCAAAACTCAACGCCACGCCTTTGGCGTAACTTCTCTGAATGCCCTGGCGATAACAAATCGCCTCAACACAACGCCAAGCTGGCCAAACAAGCTGAACCTCTCGGGTTCCGAAACCAAACGGCCTACTCTTTCTTCACAAGAGACCAAATAACCACAAGGCTTGCCTAAAGCCTTAACGAAAAACAATCGAACCACCAATCGGCGATTGATCCAAAAGGCGCACTTTTCCCACTAGCACAAGTGAAACTTGACTCGCCAACCCTAAATGGCCAAAAACCGAGCACAGAGCTCCACTCGGCCAAGCCAACAAGCTGGAGCCTCACAACGGCCGAACACAAACTTTTCCATGCAAACCTACTAGCAATCGGCCAAAAAGAACATTGCCGAGCAAGAAAACACCCAACATTCCTCTCATGGAAAATCTCGGCAAGGACCAAACCCTCACGGGGCTACCAAACAACACACAACAACTTGAGGAAAAAGCGGCCCAAAGGCTAACCAACCAATGCCACGGCACCTCTGTGCCAACACACTCAATCGAGGCTCGGCTATTCGCCAATCTGCAAAGCTCGACAACTAGAAACAAAGCCCGAGGAGGCCTTGCTCAAGAGAAACTCAACTCAAGCTCAACTCTTAAAGTGGTGGCCACCGCTCTTGCGAGGACAAACAACTTTTAAACTTGCTAACAACACAATGCGGGGACCCTCTCATTGGGCTAACCAACTGCGCTACTCTCGATCAACTACACAACTCGGGAGCTACGCCGACTACCCAACGGAACGATTTCCCGACAAGCAAAACTCTAAAGGGCGTGAACATCACACACGCTCATTGACTTGCTCAAACCCAAGGGCAACATCAACCAACTCTCTTGGAAGCAACACCACCCAAGGGAAACTCAACCGATTGGACCACCAATCTAGAACTAGCCGAACTTACTCAACCACCGGGGAGGAATCAACTCCCAAAACAACCGGACTAGGAACGAATCCTCGGGGCAACGTCCTGCGGCTCGAACAGAGCAAGCTCTTGAAACATCAAGAGAACCAAATCTTGGTCAACACCAAGCACCAACTAACCTCCAAAACCAAACAAGCACTAGCTTGCTAGATCGCCAAATCTGCAAGCAACTCACCCAGGAACAACACCGCACAGGTCTAATCGAGCTCTGGAAAGGCTCTCCACAACTAGAGATCCTGTGATCACCCTCCGACACACACGGTCGACAATGATCTAACAATCAACCGACTCTGCGGGCACAACCCTCTCCAAAGATCTCAACTACGCCGGCCAACTCCAACTTGGAAACCAAGGGAACCGAAACGCTACAGGAGGCGTCATCCTCCTACTCAAAGCAACAACCTCAACATACCTTCTTCTTAAGGTAAGGATCCGAACGACTTTCTTAGCCAAAACGATCGAATCTGCGCGGCTTGCCACAAGCTTGCTCTTGTTCGGTTCAATTGAAGTCTAACCAGGGCAAGGACCAACTAGCAAAACTTGCTTAACCAACAGCCCGGCAACGAGCACGACATCCTTACAGCCTAAGCTAGGGCACTTGCCAAGAACCAAAGCCTTGACACCTCAAAGACTGAGCACTGGGTCCTCTACACGAACCTCTCGTGGTTTTCCAAACATAAACCACGGAACGAGCTACGCAAAAGTGCACCGGGGTGCACAGCTCCAACTTGATCTCTTAAGATCCAAAGCCAACAAGGGCTCTCACACAGGGCAACTTTTGCCTCCAAACAGAGCCACAACAAACAAGGGAGCAACGAGAGTTCAAACCCACTCGGGGCCAACTCACCACGAAAAGCCACATTGGCCAACTTACCCATACAAGCGCAAAACCACACCAAGCTAACATTCCTCGAAACAATGAGCTCACTAAACGCGCTCCGATCAGCCATCCAACTCATGGCTCTAACACTTTGGATCAACCACGCATCCACGATGCCAACACTAACCATACTAGGGCAACTCAAAGGGTAGCCGAATCATGCTACCATCAAGGTGGCTCACGGGCTCCCAACACGGCGCGAGAACTCGAGCGCGCTAGCTCTTAACGACCTATAGCATCCTTTACACCCAACTCTCGGAGATCCCGAACAGCTCCTACTTTCCCTCGAAAACCTCAAACTTGTAGTCCTCTCGACTACCACCGAGCTAGATCTCTTAAGCAACCCAAACAGTGCAACCTCGGAAAAGGGTACAAGACAAGCGGGGATGCTAAACTCTGCAGCAGCCATGGAACCACACCGCACCAAAAGTGCCAACCGGCACAAAACTAGGCCTCCTCTCAAAGCTTGGTGCCAACAGCACTACATCCATTACAACACGAATCGGCCTCAAACGAGCTTTATGCCCCTCGAGAATAGGGAAAGTCACTCTCAAGTGACGGGGCAATGGCACTCAAAGACAGGAGTTCAAACACTCAGGCGGCTAATCTCTCGGCATCTCGACCAACAGACTTGCCACGGCCTACTCCTGCATCCCACTCGATGCTCAACAAAAGCTCGAGCCAACTCCTCGGTGGCAACAACTAGTTCCACACTGGGAACATCCAAATAAAAGAGGTTCCACTCTACTAGCCCGCCAAATCCACGGATGGATAAAACCCTGTCAAGCAAACTCCACACTACACCACAGCTACGAGGGTACAAAGAGAAGCCCAGTGCAAAACAACGGCGAGGCTTGCAAGGGGGCACAGATGTCTCTACATCCGCCTCAAGCCACTAACACGGCAACTTGCCAATCAATCGAGCGTGGTGGAGACTCGCTAGTCCACCTCTCTCAGGGACTACCACCACCAATCTGCGGAATCAACGGCCACGGAGCGGCTCACCTCGGCCTCTGAGCAGCGGGGGCATCCCAACACACGGATGCTAAACTCAAACTCAGCCAACCGCTTTACTACTAGCGGTAGGACTTTCTAATATATCAAGCTCTCTGAGGCATCCACTTGCCAAATGGGCGCTCCATCAACGCCAACAAACTCAAGCGCATAAACTCGCTGATCAAGCCCTCCAGGGAACCTCCGGGGCTCACGAGAAACTACCGGGGAAAATGCTTGAAACAAACTCTGTCACCGGGCTATCCATGCCCGGACTCCTCACGCTGGCGCTCTGACTGCGCTGGGTCTTTGCTCTGTGATAGCTAAAGACACGCCATCAAATCTCACATGGTGGAGCACACTCTGCTCAAGGAGTCATACTGCGAGGCGTGCTAGCCTCTACCCCCTCCTCTAGGCAACTCAATCGCCGGGGCCAACTCTTGGCCAAAGGGCTAAACAACCACGGGGCGCGGCCTCAACATCAACAAGATCAATCCAACCCCTCGGTCGAGACATGCCAAGCGTCCCCGCTCCTCTGAGTGCAATCAACATCTTCGCGATCTGCACAAGGCACCTCCACCCTCTCACTGGGGAGAAACCAACAACTAGGCCACAAATGGCCTATGGGAGTCTAATCTCTGCCTCCTCGAGTCACGATCGACACACCGGCGATCTGCACAAAGCAACAAAAAGCGCCCACACGGGGGCTCTCCGCTCATCAACTACTCGCATTGCGGAAAAGTTGACATGATGGCTCTCTAAGCCCAAACCAACAACGAGTCGAAACACGCTCGTCTCTCCGCTCCACAACTCTACACATGCATAAAAGCTAGAAGAAAAGTATTGTAAATTCTTACCCTTAACTTAATTGAACTCGAGACAAACCAAGCGGCCGTGGAGTCTTGATGATCATGGGAACAACAACCTACAAAGCGAGTTAGTCTCTGAGAATCTATGACTCGTGCTCGATACCAAGCTGTAAGAACCCGACCCAAAACATGGTCCTAAACACAGGATCTTACTCGGCATGCAAGTTAAATATGATAGCAAGCGGTTTAGAGCTTATATTTAAAAATCTTTCAAAAACATATGAGAAGGGGAGCCCTTAAAACATAACCAACAATTTAAGTTTAAACAATCCAACAAAGTAAAACATCACGGCGATGTTTAATAAAATGTACAATACAATTTAAGCAACGTTTTAAACAATGTTCCCTAGGACTCTTGTCCATCTACATGCTGAATAAACAATGCAATAATAAAAGGCAGTGCCGGCGGTTCCCCATGATCAATCGGCTCCCTCCGCTAGCCCTCCCGGTGTTGTCCCGAGTTACACGAAAAGATAAATAAGGGTGAGTATAAACATACTCGAGTAAGAATCTAGCACCGGGGTACAATACGATACATCGGTCATCTAGCTCCTCAATATGCAAGCAAGCGGCTACCAACACGGATCATAGCTCAACGAGCTCATAACACAAGATCTGGAAACATCCGAAGTCTCTTACTTCCGGAGTCATCGGAAGTCTCCTACTTCCGGCCTAATGATTGGTTCTCATAACCAATCCCGGGACATCTCAGAGGTCTTTCTCCCTCGGCCAATTGATCAGCTCAAAACCAATCCCAATGGGTGTCCTCAAGGGCCTCCTTGCCTCGCTAACAATCTGGACTATCGGGAGAGTACCAAAGTCCGGCTCTAAATCGGAAGGAACGGGTGTACTCACGAACATTAGCCCGGGAGCTCTCCGAATCGGCTACTAACGCGCGTGTCTTGCGCACACCGCATGCTCTTCTGCAACCGGCGTAAATGCGGGGCCTAAGGGCAAACTACGCGGGCCAGTACGCATGCCTAAGACTTCGGAAACGGTGTCACCGAACACGAGAGTGCGAGGCCCTCGGCTCACTCATCTGCGCGGCTGTACCACCACCGACACGAAGCTAAGAACCGGCCAAGGCGGGCTTGCACCGTTGGCGGGGTTCCGCTCTAGCGAGCTACAAACTAGGCTTATGCCGATGTGGTAGCTACATCCACATCGGCCGCCGGGGAAGCAATGTACGTTATGCTTCGCTCTACTCCCGGCCGGTGGGGACAAAGTGCGTTATGTCCGCTCTCGGCCTGCGGATGATGACAAACCCTACTACTCTATCCAAGAATACCGAATAAATCAATGATTCTGGCTGTAAGCAATGACCGACATCAATCACGTTTACCTAGCATGATACTACAACTTAAACAGAATCACAAGCATCTTTGGAAGAACAAACCTAGCATGGCACTAACATGTAAAATCAACAAACATGCTAGCAAGAGATCAAACAAAGCGACCTATCACTATCATGCTCATAACAATCAACAAACATACAAGGCACAATCGAGACATATCGCAGGGTCCACACAACCACGGTAAGAAATCCTTACAGGACAAGCGAGAAAATAATCACAAATCAACCAAGCAATCCTCGAGCCTCTAATCGAACCCAAACAACCTAAACATAAGATAAAGCGACCCAAATCAAATATATAAAACAGCCCAAATAAATCCTAAACAACGACCAACAAATCGGGGCCCAACGAAGAAAAGACTGGGGAAATACCATCCGAGAAGCCACAAGGCTCAGGCCAACCACTAGACACACAACAGCGGTGGCCGGGCGCTGGCCTGACGGCCCGCGCAGCACTACTACGCAGCAGGCGGCGGCGCGCGCGCAGCACGCACGCGCGCCAAGGCGGCAGCAAAGCGCGCCGCGCGCGAGCGGTGGGCGGCGACACGACAGCACGCGCCTTGACAGAGGAGGGCGCGCGACGGCGCGCGCGCGGCGAGCGCGACGCGACGCGATCGGCGCAGGGTGGCTCGGCACGGCTAGGGCGAGGCGTCGCGATCGGCGGCCGGGGTGGCTCGGCACGGCTAGGGCGAGGCGGCGTCGCGATCGGGCGCTGGGAAGGCACGACGACCTGCGGGCGAGCGACTTCGGCGACGGAGGCGGCTGGGCGATGCCGATCTGGGCTCAGCGCGACCAAGGCGAGGCGATCGATCGGGACTCAGCGCGACCAAAGGCGAGGCGCGACGCGATCGGGCGCTGGGGTGGCTCGGCACGGCTAGGGCGAGGCGTCGCGATCGAGGCGGGGTGGCTTTGCAGCCGCAGGCTAGGCGCGGCGTCGCGATCGGTATTTGCTGGGTGGCTCTCGGCGCGCGCGCATGGGCGGACGATGCAACGCATCTGGGCGCACTGGCCGGGCGATGCAGGCGCGTCTGGTGCGGCGCGAGGGCATGGCCGGGCCGAAGCGGTCACGATGCGCCAGGAGTGTGTGCGGCTAGGGCATGGTGGGTGGCTAGGGTTGGGTCTTCTTGGTGAGGTCGGCTAGGGGAGAGAGAGAGAGAGAGAGAGAGAGAGAGAGAGAGAGAGAGAGATTGCAAAACAAGGGAAAGGGACTTTCTTGATTTTTCTTCCCTTTTCCTAATTAAAACAAGCCTTAAAGTCCTTAAATCCCCTTTCCCGGCTTCCTCCTTGAGACCCTACTGAAGCAACCTTTCCCAAACAATAACTCTCACATAAAACAAACTCCCAAATCATCTCTAAGGGCACAGGCTCGAATCCCAAAGGAAACACCCAAACAAAGATCACTTTGCCCAAAACCCAAATCACAACCGAACTCCCAAACGAATACCCCAAACATCTCGGGACTCGCAGACCACCAACACACAAGCCTCAACGGCGGGGAGCCGCCTCGAAGCCACGAAAATCCACAAATCCTGCCGGGAGCAAAAAGACCAAAATACCCTAAGGGTCAAAACAGACTCTAACGGCCCAACCAACCACTTTGAATGAACCGGAATCACCTCGAGAACTGGAATAGAAGATCGGGCCGTTACAGGTGGTTCGCAGATCTGAGCGTCTGAGTGGGTGGCGATGATGGCTGCTCCTCTCTACGGTGTTTGCAACCAACACAAACACACACACACTCTACATCTTACCTTCGCCGGCAGATCAAAAACCAAATGAGGAGATGAAGAGGATGAAGACTTACCCTAATGATGATGATCGAACCCAAGGAGATGCAAGGGAAGAAGAATTCGGCAAGGCAATGGAGAGGAGAGCTTGTGCGGCCAAGAGGAGTTTTGGGGAAGAAGATGGAATAACCTAATTCTATTTCATTTAACCAAATGCACCAAAACTCCAAAATCCAAGGTTAACTAAGATGTGATGCGAGAAAGAGTAACAAGAGCACCTAATGGCTCAATTGGCACACATCTCTTCAAGCTTCCCAGAGACCCGGTTCAAACCACACTGCAAAGACACAAATTCCTTTATTTTTACTTTTGCAACAAACCTTGCTCAAACCAAACCACAAACCCCTCCAAAAACCTACATAAAACCATCCAATAATTTTAGTAATCTGGAAAAGACACAAATGACCTGACGGCCCGACCAAATTACCAAATTACCCCTAGGGCATACGGAAGACCGGAAAACTCACAGTCGTTACAATATTCCCTCCTTTTTATGACTTTCGTCCTCGAAAGTCCTTAAGACCGAAATAGCTCGGGGTAATGCAATCTCATCTCGTCTTCCCGCTCCCAAGTGGCTTCCTCAGAACCCCGACTCTTCCACTAAACCTTTACCAAACGAATCTCGCGATTACGCAACGTCTTGGTCTCAAAGGCAAGGATCCTCACCGGCTTCTCCTCGAAGTTCAAATCCTCATTCAAATTGCAAAGGCTCAAAGTCCACAATGTGCGACGGTCCGGCACATCTTGCCTCAACATCGATACATGAAAAACACTATGCACCGTGATAGTGACGGAGGTAGGGCTAACCGGTAAGCAACTCTGCCAATCCTCTCTAGGATCTCAAATGGACCAACAAAACGGGGACTCAACTTCCCACGCTTACCAAACCTCGTAACACCTGCATCGGAGCAACCTTAAGGAACACATGTGACCAACCTCAAACTCCAAATCTCGACGCCGAACATCGGCGTAACTCTTCTCGCTTTGCTTTGAGTCATCAACATACGAGCTCTAATCTTCTCGCCTTTGCACCATTGGTCAATCTGCGAACTCGGGACCCAAAACTCATCTATCACCAACCTCTTCCCGAAACACGGGGGGCCGACAACGCTTACCATACAATGCCTCGAATGGAGCCATCTGAATCGACGACGATCGTAATCGTTGTTATAGGCAAACTCCATCAAAATCAGAATCTTTGGTCCCGGTGCTGGGAAATCTAACACACAAGCCCTCAACATATCCTCGAGAATCGATTCACTCTCTCGGTCGACCATCCGTCTCGAGGTGAAAAGTCATCTTTGAAATTGCACTCGTGCCCAAACCCTCTGGAGCGCTCTCGAAACGAGAAGTGAACCATGAGTCACGATCGGACACAATCCTCACCGGCACACCATGATAACGGATGATCTGCTCCAAAAACAAGCTGCGCCTTTGTTCCACGGTATAAGTGTCTCTCACGGAATGAAGTGTGCGCTCTTGAATCAAACGATCGACTATCACCCAAATCGAGAGAACTTCCTCGAGTCCTTGGCAAACCGGAGATAAAGTCCATGGAGATCTCTTCCCATTTCCTTCGGGTACACTTAGTGGTGCAACAAACCACTGGCCTCTGCCTAGGTGCCTTCACTTGGCGACAAGTGAGACACCGGTGACAAACTCTGCCACATCTCTCTTCATTCCCATCCACGGAAGGTCTCGCTTAAGGTCTGATACATCTTGGTACCCCGGGTGCCAAGCAAAAGGGGGCTGTGGGCCTCAGAGAGCAACTCGCTGCAAACTGCAATGTCCGGAACACACAACCGGCCTCTATAAGTCAACCCAGCATCGGTGAATATACAAAGTCAAAGTCACCACAAGATCGACTCATCAACCAATCTCTTAAGTGCGGGGTCCCCAAAGCTGGCGTATCTATAATCCATTTGCTAATCGGCGGGTGAGCAGTCCAATCGAGCTACCACAGGCGGTAACCTCTCCCAACAACATCTGCAACCTCGGCCCGCTCGAACTCTTTACGCGCAAACCGGCTGAGAAACTCAACAACGCCGCAGAGTGCGGCGTCTTTCTACTCAAAGCATCGGCCACTCGTTGGCTTTACCGGATGGTACAAAATCTCGCATCCATAATCCTTTACCAACTCTAACCATCTCCTCTGCCTCATATTCAACTCCTTACGAGTAAGCAGATACTTGAGGCTCGTGATCGGTAAACATCTCGAATCCGCTCACCATACGGTAATGCCTCCAAATCTTGATTGCAAACACCACTCTTTGCCAACTCCATATCATGAGTCGGGTAGTTACTGCTCATACGGCTTGGTGACGGGAAGCATAGGCAATGACCTTCCCGTCTTTGCATCAACACACAACCTAATCCAAACTTGGAAGCATCATCAGAGACCACGAAACCACTGTCCCCTCGGGATCGCCAACAGTCTTGAAGTCAAAGCTGCGCTTGAGCACAGCAAAGCTCTCATCACACTGCTTTGTCCCAAACAAACTCGACACCCTTCCTCGTCGGGGCGAGTGAGGGGCGAGGCTATAGCGAAAAAGTCCTTGACGAACCGACGGTAGTAACTCCGCCAAACCAGAAAGTCTGCGAATCTCGGCAATCAAGTCGGCTTGGCCCATAAACTCACGGCCTCAATCTTGGCGGGGTCCACGGCTATACCATCTCTCGAAACCACGTGGCCTAGGAAGGCCACTGCTCCAACCAGAAATCACATTTGGAAAACTTCGCATAAAGGGTTTTCCCTCAAAGCCGCCAATACTACGCCTCAAATGCTCTGCATGGTCTTCTTTAGACCTCGAATAAATCGAGATGTCGTCAATGAACACGATGACGAAGCTGTCCAAAAATGATTTGAACACCCTATCCATCATGTCCATGAACGCAAATGTGGGAATTGGTCAATCCAAACGACATGACCACAAACTCATAGTGACCATATCTAGACACAAAGTCGTCTTAGGAATGTCGGCATCCCCGATCCGCAGAATCGATGGTAACCGGATCTCGGATCTATCTTGGAGAACACGAAGCTCCTGAAGTGATCGAACAAATCATCGATCACGGGGCAACGGATACTTATTCTTCATCACACCTTATTAAGCTCGCGGTAATCAATACATAAGCGCATAGAACCATCCTTCTTTTTCACAACAGCCGGGTGCTCCCCACGAGGACACACTCGGACGGATGAACCCTCGATCTAACATCTCCTGCAATCGAATCTTGATTCCTTTAACTCACTGGCGCCATACGATCACGGAGCCTTCGAGATAGGGAGGGTCCTGGCTCGAGCTCAATTGTGAAGTCAACCTCTCTCTTCGGGGCAACCCCAGAACTCCTCGAAACACGTCCGCAAACTCCTGCACGCCAGGCCGGTACGATCAGCAGAGCAGCGAGGCGGCTCTTCCCGAACAACTTGGCTAGATAGCCCCAAGCTCCATGAGCTAGCAAACGACGAGCTTTCACGGTGACACCATCGGCGGGCAAACTCCACCTGGACTCCACGAAACTTAAAGGCACGACACTGGCGGCTGAACACTACTTCTTTCGGTGGCGGTCAATCAACGCGTGGTTAGCGACTAACCACTCCATACCAAGAATCACATCAAAACCGCTCATAGGCGGAACTATGAGCGTAGCCACTAGCAACTCTCCGGATATCTCGATCCGGCCATCCCTAATCTTATCTCTAGCCAACATATCAACTCCCGAAGGAGTTGCAACAGATAACTCGAAACCTAGAGGCTCTAGACTTAACTTAGCATGCTCAAACCAAACAACACGAGATACAAATGAATGCGTAGAGCGAGAATCAAACAAGACAAATGCGCAGTGATCTAAAACAAGAAGCGTACACCTTACCACACGCATCCGTCCGCACGCTCGGCCTCTGACGGTCGTAGCAAACACTCGACCTGCTGCTGCTACTGGGCCGAAGCCGCCATAGCCGGGTGATCGCAAAAAGCAGGCCATGTGCCCCTCTCTACCACAACGGAAGCACAATCTAGGTCGGTGACAAGCTCGGCGTGGACCTTCCTAAGTAGCACAAGCGGGAACTGCTCGGGTCCTCCTGCTGCTGGCCGAAGCGGACTGAGCTCTCCGCAGATCTGCGTTCAAAATCGCCCTTGGCGGCGCCGGCGCCTCCCGAAAATCAAACTTCCTCTTACGCCCCACAGTGCTTTGGGACGGACGCCGAACAGAGCGGCAACAAACCGCTCAAAGGGATACTTCCCATTATAGATCGTGGCTAATGGGCAGCCCTAGCATAAGTGTCGGGGCACGAGCCACGACATCTGGGAAACACCTGCTCAATCCAGATTTGAACTTCCGAATCTTCACTCCGGGTGGCAATCAACGAGGAGCAAAATATCCATACTCGAGAACTTGCGCTCATAATCCTCAATGGAATCGAGAACCACGCCGGGTTACGGAAGAGCTCCACCATCTTCTCTTGAGCCTCATCAGCGATGAACTTTACCTTGAACTCGGCCTTGAAGAACTCCCAAGTAGCGGGTGGAGACCCAGGTGGTCTCTCGCTCAAGGTGGACTCCCACCACCATCTCGCTGCATGCCTCCTACCACATGAGCCGCACACCTCGGCCTCAAATATCGGGGCACACCATGATCGTGAAGGTGTACTCCAAATGGGCAATCCACACAGGCTGCCGCTAACGCATCACCAGGTGGCATCGAACTTCTCGGGCTTCCACTTCACAAAATCCTTCACCACCTACCCAATTCCTCGGCACCCTCTGCCATATCGCCTCTCGGGCTACTTGCTCTGAGGAGCCGGAGGAGAGCTCTTGAGCTCTGCTTTGAACCAATCGAGTCACCGCTCGATCTGGGCTCGGGACTCTTCCCGCTGCGCCAACAACAACAAGGCTCAGGTCTCGCCCTCTGGTCACTCAACATGCTGACCATAAAAGCCCTCATAGACTCGGCAAACTCTGCTCTCGGGAGCGATCTCACGGCGCTCGATCGCCTCAACGCCCGCTCTAGGCGTAACGAGGAGCTGTTGGTGGAATGCCATCGATGTCGGCTTGGGACGATGTCCACTGCGATGACGTATCCGATCCACGATACCTCGACACGCTCTCGAACCTCCTCTCGATGCGGATGGTAGCATCATGGCGATCTACATCCAAACCAACAACGAATCAAAACTCGCTGTCACCATTCCACAACACCACACAAGGCAT
Organism: Sicyos edulis; assembly: GCA_036507275.1. Taxonomy (NCBI): domain Eukaryota; kingdom Viridiplantae; phylum Streptophyta; class Magnoliopsida; order Cucurbitales; family Cucurbitaceae; genus Sicyos; species Sicyos edulis. The sequence continues at coordinate 9,371,440 of CM071847.1, forward strand.
ACACTAGATGATAGGTATTGTAAATTCTTAACCCTTTTCCTTTCTAAAACAATAAATCTAGGCGTACTGATGATCGCCAGTCTTTGGTGATCATGGAAAGATGACCTACAACAAAGGTCGATCTCTGAGAATCTATGACTCGAGCTCGATACCAATCAGTAAAGACCAGACCCAAAAGGGGGCTCTAAATGGGCCTTTACCCCAATGCATGTAGTGAAAATAAAAGACATTATGAAAAATACATTTCGATCCCAAGTAAAAACAGAAACATTCAACAACCAAAACATACATTTCTAAAAGCATACTCACGATCGAGATTTATTTAAACCATTAAAACAATCCACAAGTACAAACATGCTTGGAATCCATAAAACGTAAGAAAACATCCTGGGGCTCTGTGCTGTCTACATGCATTCGGGAAATAACAAAAAGTGAAGAGTCATGATAAAATAAAATAGTCGAGATGACAGCGAGGATTCCATGATCACGGCTCCTCCTTCACCATCCTGTCTCCCGCCTTGATTACAGTGGAAAGCCACGAGAATAAGGGTGAGTAACGAATTACCCAGTAGAATCCCCAACCGGGGTACAATACGATATACATGATCATCTAGAAGAATGTATGCAAGCTATGAGTACAAACACAGAGCGGAGCACATAGCTAAGTCCACACTTGGACCTCGGATGCCAACTCGGGGTCTTAGTCCGGAAATACCACAACACACTAAATGCGCTATACGGGAACAAGTCCCGGCCTCGGCTGACTCTGCATCGTCACGAAAGGTGCAGCTCAAGATCCCGAGGAGCTCTCGATGTCGTATTTGTAATGAGCGTAAGCGCGCGCCGCATGCTACCGCAAACTCGGGGTGCCGGGTCTAATGGCAAGCCGCCCGAGTTCGATCCACCATGCCTAACTAAATCTCTGGATCGGTGTCACCGACATAGGGTGTGAGACTGGACACGTGAACTATGTCGGCTGAACCACCGCACTTTGAGGCTAAGGAACCGGTCGTGGTAGGCTTACACCGAAGCGGTCCTGCCCTAACAGTGGCAATCAAGGGCTACGGCCGAACACGGCCGAGGACGTGCCGATCGCCGAGGGACGCAGGCAATGCCAAGTCATCATCCCGACCGTTGGGGCATTTAACGATCTGCCACCCTCACCCAAGATTGCGGGGCCACCGTTAGGGTTAGCTAAACCCTAACGGGATCGAAGACGGAGTACCATCTCGTGCGTCCTGCTGGGGATGCAAGTTACGTTATGCATCCGGCCCGGATGATGCTACCTACTTGAACTCTAAACCATAACAATAATAACAATTCAATCAATGCGATCCAATACGTGCTCAATGATATACAAGGAACCTAGCATGATACTACGAAGCAAGAACAGAGATATCGAACATGCGAATGGAACAACCTAGCATGGGCTAACATGAGAAACAATACAAGAGTTCATGCGATCAGAATTGAATGCAGCACCTAGGGCTAAACATGCTAATAATCATACACAGTGCATACAAATCAACAATCACAAATATACCGCGAGGCCCACACAACACCGGTAAGAAATCCTTACCTTGGTGGGAGAGGCTTCTACACACAAATCCTAAGCTGCGGAACAATCCCGAGCTAGCGGCGGGAACCTAGCAAACCAACAATAATCGGCATCTAAAATGTCTAAACAACAATAGAACAACAAGCTCGGCTCTCGGGAACTCACGCGGCACGACGACACGAGCTTGGAGCCGCTGCAAGCTGGCTGGCGCTGGCCGCGCTACCGGCACGCAAGGACGCGCTGGCTGCTACGCGCTGCACGGCACGGCAGGACGCGATGCGCGCGCGCGCGCAAGCAGCGTCGGGCGGCGGCGCGCGCGCGGCGCGGCGTCGATGCGACGACACGGCGAGCGGCTTCTCAGCGAGGAGCGCGCGAAGCGAACGTCTGGCGGCGGCGCGCGGCGGCGCGGCGTGCGATGCGACACGACGAGCGGCTTCAGCGAGCAGGACGCGCGCGCGCGCGCGAACGTCTGCGCGGCGCGCGCGCGCGCGGGCGAGACCTCTCGGCGTCGCGGCGATCGGGCGAGGACGAACGACGATCTGAGGCTCTTTATTCTTTGCGCGCGATCCGGCGTCTTGGTCCGACCGGTTGGACGTCGCGGCAACGAGGGCGATCTGTCTTCTTTGGACGAACGGCAAAGGCCGCTAAGGCGGATTTGGCGTCTGCGCGGCTGGTTCAGCAGATCTGGGCGTCATGAGTAGGCTGGTTCGACAGATCTGGGCGTCTGGTGGTAAATGGCGATGATGGTCGCTCCTCTCACCGGCCGCAACCAACACAAACACACACACACTCTACATCTTACCTTGGCCAAAGATCAAAAACCAAATGAGGAGATGAAGAGGATGAAGACTTACCCGGAATGATGATGATCGAACCCAAGGAGATGCAAGGGAAGAAGAATTCGGCAAGGCAATGGAGAGGGAGAGCTTGTGCGGCCAAGAGGAGTTTTGGGGAAGAAGATGGAATAACCTAATTCTATTTCATTTAACCAAATGCACCAAAACTCCAAAATCCAAGGTTAACTAAGATGTGATGCAGAAAGAGTAACAAGAGCACCTAATGGCTCAATTGGCACACATCTCTACAAGCTTCCCAGAGACCGGGTTTCAAACCCTACTGCAAAGACAAATTCCTTTATTTTTACTTTTGCAACAAACCTTGCTCAAACCAAACCACAAACCCCTCCAAAAACCTACATAAAACCATCCAATAATTTTAGTAACTGGAAAAGACACAAACGACCCTGACGGCCCGACCAAATTACCCCTAGGGCATACCTGGAAGACCGGGAAGAAAACCTGGGTCGTTACAACAAGGCAGAATCGAGATATATCGCAGGGTCCACACAACCACGGTAAGAAATCCTTACCTGGGACAAGCAGAAAAACAATAATAATAATCACAAATCAACGAGCAACCCTCGAGCCTCTAAACGATCCCGAACAGCCTGAACATTCAAATAAAACACCCCAAATCAAATACATAAAACATCCCAATAAATACAATAACCAGCAGCCAACAAATTCGGGCCCAACGAAGAATGGACTCGGGAAATACCATCCGAGAAGCCACAAGGCTCGGGCCAACCAACACACCACAAGCAGGCTGTCGATAGGGGCTGGGCTGGCTGGGCGCAGCGAGCACTGGTGTGTTGGGCCTTATTCTATTGCGCTGTGCGCGCGCGGGCGGCGCGGCGAGCGGCGCAAGCAAGAGAGCACCGGTGGGCGCTGCGCAGCAGGGCGGCTCGGCACGAGGAACGCGCGCGCGCGCGAGCTCGCAGCAAGCCGCAGGGCGCCTTGGCGGCGGCGCTACGAGCGTGGCGACACGAGCTCTGGGACACTCGGGTGGCGCGCGCACCGCCTTTGCACGGCTGGGCGACGCGACCAGGTGGTGGCTCGGGGGCTGCTGGGCTAGGCTAGTCACTAGCGCAGCGGGACACAGGTGGGACGGGCTGACGCGGGCTTGGCTAGGCGCTGGGTTGGGCGATGTAAAGACCCGACCCAAATAGGGCTCTAAATAGGCCTTTACCCCAATGCATGCATTCAAAGTAAAGGACAATATGCAAATAATTTTTGGATTCCCAATTAAAACAAATCAATCAAGGTTCAATCGAAATAAAGATAGTTTGCTGAAACCTGTCCCTGTCTCCAAGCACCTGTTTCAAGGCAAATACATTTCCAAAACGTACACTCTAATCAGAGATTTCTTAAAACATTTGAAACATCCTCAAATTCAATAAAGCAGGAATCCACGAAAACATTGAGAAAAACATCCTAGGGCTCCGTGCCCGACTACATGCATTCGGGGAAAATAAAAAGACAAGAGTCATAGAAATAAAAAGTCGAGAGGCAGCAAAGAGTTCCCATGATCACAGCTCCTCCTTCACCATCTGTCTCGCCCCTTGGTTACCCGTGGAAAACCACAAAATAAGGGTGAGTAACGAATTACTCAAGAAGAATCCCCAACCGGGTACAATCGATGCACATGGTCATCTAGATGAGTGTATGCAAGCTATGAATATAAACACGAGAATAGAGCACATAGCTTAAGTCCACACTTGGACCTCGGATGCCAACTCGGGGTCTTAGTCCGGAGATAAATCACCACACAATACGCCCTATACGAAACGAGTCCCGGCCTCGGCTTTCTCTTTGTCGAATGAAAGGTGCACTAGCTCAAGATCCCGAGGAGCTCTCCGATCAACGCCAGTAATGAGCGTAAGCAAGCATGCACCGCGTGCTTCTACAAACTATGGGGTGCTGGGGTCTAGTGGCAAGTTGCCCATATCCGGATACCACGCCTAACTAAATCTCTCGGATCGGTGTCACCGACATAGGGGTGTGAGACTGGACACGTGAACTATGTCGGCTGTACCACCGCACTTTGAGGCTAAGGAACGGGTCGTGGTAGGCTTACACACCAGAAGCCGTCCTTACCTTAACAGTGGCAATCAAGGGCTCTTGCCGAACACGCCGAGGACGTGCTTGGCTCTGCTGAGGACTAGGCATTGCCAAGTCATCATCCCGACCGTTGGGGCATCGCTTAGACTACCACCCTCACCCAAGATTGCGGGGCCTACCGGTTGGGATAGCTAATCCCTCACGCGGTCCAAGGACGGAGAATCGTCTCGAACGTCCTTGCCATGGATGCAAGATACTTTATGCATTAGGCCCGATGATGCTATCTACGAACTCTAACTCGCCTTAACAATCAAGAAACAAGCGATATAATCCAACACGTGCTCAAAGAGTACAAATAACCTAGCATGGTACTAAGGAGCAAGAATAAACACGAGCATGCGAGAACGAACAACCTAGCATGGACTAACATGAAAGAACAATATGCGAAGTCATGCCAGTCAGGAATACATAACAGAGCACCTAAACTATACATGCCGATAATCACAAACAAACATACAACATCAATCACAAAGAACATCGCAGGGTTCACACAACTCCGATAAGAAATCCTTACATGGCCGGGAGGCAACTACACACAAAATCCTAAGCTGCGATCGATCCCGAGCTAGCTAACAAGAACCTAACAAACACAATAGAAATCACAATCATAGCCCTAAAAATATAATAAAACAAGCAGGCTCGGCTCGGGGCACTCACACGGCACGACGACGACGACGGGAAGTCTTTTCTGCGCCGGTGCGTGCTGGCTGGGGCGCTGGCTGGCGCTGGCGCGCTGCAGCGCTGGCGAAGCGGGCGCGCGCTGCGCGCGCACGGACACTGGCGATGGGCATGTCACGCGGCGAAGCGTGCGCGGCGAGCGGATGGGCGCAGGCGAGCGTCGCGCGTCTGCGGCGGCGGCCGCGCGCGACACGGCGATCGGCTGCTGCTGCGCGCGCGAGCTGGGGTCTGCTCGGCCGATCCAAAGGCGACGACGGGCTGGGTGTCGCGACGAGCGTCTCGCTCGGCCGATCTGTGCGACGACGACGAAAGTGGCGGCTGGAAGCCGAGCGCGCGAGAGATCGCTCGAGCGGTGGGCGACGGCGAGCGAGGCCTCCTCGGTCGGATCTGGTGCGGCCGCTTTGGTCGGGGCGTCTGCGCGACAAGGTGGCGGTGGTCAGCGACAGATCGGCGGGCGGGCTCAGCGATCCTGGTGGGCCGTGGCGATCTGGCCTAGGCTGTTGCAACAAACACAAACACACACACTTCCTTACCTTCGGCCAGCAAAATAACCAATCGAGATGAGAAAGAGGATGAAGACTTACCCGGAATGAAGATCGAGCAACGGAGCAGCGAAGGGGATGAAGAAATCGGCAAGGAGGCTAGGGAGAACTTGGCTTGGGTGGCTAGGAGATGTGTTGGAGAAGAAGACAACCTAGCCTATCTTTTTTCCATTTGACCAAAAGCACCCAAAAACCCCAAAATCCAAGGTTAACCATAAAATGACCCGGGAAGAGCAACAAGAGCTCTTACTAGCTCATCTTGCACGCATCCCCACAAGCTTCCCTGGAGACCCGGGTTCAAAACCCAGCTGCAACACAAATTCCTTTATTTTTACTTTTGCATCAAACCTTGCTCAACCCTTCCACAAAGCCTCACAAACCTACATAAATTCATCCAATATTTTTAGCAACTAGAAAAGACATAAACGGCCTTGACGGCCCTACCAAATTACCAAAATACCCCTTGGGCATACCTGGAAGACCGAGATGAAAACCTGGGCCGTTACAATATTCCCTCCTTTTTATGACTTTCGTCCTCGAAAGTCCTTAAGACTGAAACAGCACAGGATACTGAAATCTCATCCCGTCTTCCCCCGCTCACGAGCGACCTCCTCTGAACTCTGACTCCTCCACTGAACTTTTACCAAACGGATCTCACGATTATGCAACGTCTTCGTCTCAAAGACCAGAATACTCACAAGCTTCCCCTCGAAGCTCAAATCCTCAATCAGCTGCAAAGGCTCAAAGTCCACAATGAGCGATGGGTCCGACACATACTGCCTCACACCGATACATGAGAACACTGCACACGGCTGACAATGACAGAAAGTGCTAACCAATATGCAACTCTGCCAATCCTTTCGAGAATCTCAAATGGTCCAACAACAGGAGGCTCCACTTCTCCCGCTTACCAAACCTCAACACAACTCACAACGGCACAACTTTAAAACTACTCATTGTCCAACCTCAAACTCTAAAACTCGACGCCGAACATCGGCGTAACTTTTCTGCCTGCTCTGAGCTAACAACACTAGCTCTAAACTCCTGCACATCACCTCTGGTCAAATGCAGCAACTCAGGACCCAAAACAAAATTGATGGCCACCAACCTTTTCCCAGAACACTGGAATCCTGCAATACTTACCTTGCAATGCTTCAATGGAACCACAAGAACTGACCGCTGAGAACTGCAACCAAAGGATACCTCATAAAACCACTCTAGTCTTCCGCTGCCTAATCACGGAAACGCCAACTCGCAACAAGCTCCAAAGGTTCTGGATCACTCCTCCCAAAAGACCATCGGTCGAGGGGTGAAAACACTACTGTAAACCGCACCCACTCATAAGCCTCTTAACAACGCTCTCGGAACCACGGTTCATCACGCACTACCTAGAAAATTCTTTGTTGCCACACTCTGGAGCCAACAACTCCAGCCTGAAACTGACATGCCACTACTCCACAGAATGACATCTCCACCTGGGCGAGGTGTGAGTTCTAGCTACAGAAACCAGTCCACCAAAAATCCGAACTCACACAACAACCTCGACAAACTGCCAGCTTCCACACGAACTCCTTCAAACCAACAACTTGAGTGCTACGATCTCGGAAGCCCAAACAACTACAAACTACATAGCTATGCCAATCCACTCAACTCTAGCTTGGCTCAAATCACTTTGGGACAAGTCGGCCGCCAACAACCGGCCCTAAAGGGCTCCTCCACCAAGCCTACCTCCATGCAAGCAACGGAACGAAGCTTGCCTCAAATATGAAGCACATCTCACAAGTCCAAACGATAACACATACAAAGCTTAACCCTCTAGCTTAGGCTTATTGCACCTTCCCACCGAAACTTCATAAACGGAACTCCACTACTCGGTTAACACCAACTACCAGAACCATATTACCAATAATGGTGGCAGAGCACAAACCACACTAACCAAAGCAAGATCCCTCAAAAGGTCAAGACCCTAATCCATCCACAATGGTGCAACCTCAACCCACAACTGATACAAAGGAGTTCTTCCACTACAAAGGTGCAACATCTTTCATGCCAAACACAAAAATCTTAACCAACTAGGCCAAACACCCATAAGAGGCAGAACAACCCTTACCGCAACTTCCAGAACACCACTCAAGAGTCCGCTTAACTTGGACAAACAACTACTTCCAAGCAGCCAACAAACGTTTCCTCCTACTAGCACCACTACTACCAATTCCAAGACCAAGGAATAATCCGACAACTCCAAAAAGGAAACAGATCCTTACAAGCAGACATCCGAAGGACAGAGAGCTCCACAACCGCTCGCTGTCTTGCTTAGCTAAGCACGACATCCAACTCTCCTAGAGGCAATAACAAGGGGGGTCCACCACAGACTAGACCGCCAACCATGGGCAAGAGAAGACTCACCCCCAAACACCAAATAAGGGCACTTTCAAACTCAGGAACAGGAGAGACATCCTACTGGGGCAAACCACTTACCCACGAACAAGGCTAACTCCTTGGCAACTCGAAAACCACACCTTGGCCAACATCAAGCACCAACTTGCCACCACACCGGAACCAAATCCGGACTCTACTCCAAACAAACTCTGGCTTGCTAGCCTACCAAAATCGCCAAAGAACTCACCCGAGGCTACAAACTACTCGACTGCGGCTTGCCAACTAAACTCACTACAGGTGCAGACCGAGCTCTGGTGAGGCTCTCCACAACTAGGGTTCTTCGACAACCCTCGACACACACACCGCCGTCTAACGGTCTAACAACCAACTGCTGAACAAACAACTCCTTTTCCCAAAGATCACAACCACGCCGCCTGCTCCAAACCTCGAAACCAAAAAGACCGAAAACGCTTGAATGTGTCATCCTCCTACTCAAAGCATCAGCCACCATGTAGCTTCCACCCAGGGTAAGGATTTCGAGCAACACTCTTAGCAACTACGAACAGGAACTACGCGGCTTCACTACAACCACCATTTGTTCAGTACCATCTGAACTCCAACCATGAACAAAAAGAGGTTCCACCAACCAAGCTTAGGTTCAACTTAACAAACTTGCCTAAGCAACAACCCAACTACGAGCACGGTATCCTTACAACCTCAACTAAAGCCTTACAACATCCACCTGGAGTCCAACTTCTCCAAGAACTGAGCACCAGTTCTCCAATGCAAACCCTACATGGTTCTGGAACTCTTGCCGCCAGAACAAACTACATGAAACACACTTGTGTGCACAACTCTCAACCTTCCTTCAGAGATCCAAGACTAACAGGTGCTTTCCAAAAGGCAACACTAACTTCTGGCAGAGATACAATCAACCAAAGGAACACCAAAAGTTCCATCTCCACACGATACTCGAAGCTGCGGCAACCTTGCTCTACTAAAGCATAACAATGCCAAACCGAACTTACTTTATACCAAGCCCTTACCAAGTGTTCTTACACATAAGGCGTCCAACTCCTCTCATAAGGCATCCTACTCATCTCATAGGCATCCAACTCGCCTCATAGGCATCCAGCTCATCTCATAGGCATCCAACTCGCCTCATAGGTATCTAGCTCATCTCATAGGCATCCAACTCACCTCATGAACAACCGACTCATCTCGTGAGCATCCAACTCATGGTCCATCTGCAGGACCGAACTCGCATCTACAATGCTCACTCAACTCAGGTTTAGGCACTCGAAGGTAGTGGACCGCACCACCAACCACAAAGATCTCTTGGCCTTAACACTAGCGTGAGACTCACACAAACTAACACTGATCAACCTTCAACCTGTTGACAAAATCATTCCCTGGTAACACCAGGAAGAGGCTCCGGCTCCTCTCGAACATCCTTTCGCTTGTAGTCCTACGACTACATCTGAACTAGCTCTCTTGCACGACCTAAACAGGTGCAACTGCCACAACCGGAACCAAAGGCTAAAGGAGTGTGCTGAACTCCGGATGGGTCATAGAACCATCTGCTTATACCCATGCCAAACTCAGGCCTGAACCAGACGTAGAGCCAAAGCGGCACACCAACCATTGCACCTCAAGTGCCACTACTACCAAATCCACATCTTACTACAAATGGGGCCAACAAGGTCACAACCTCAAGTGACAAAAACTATGGCGAGGCATACAAGAGCTCAACTCAAACAACCATGCCTAAGGCATTTCATCAAACCGAAGTCTCACAGCCTACTCTTGCATCTCCACATGATGCTCAACAAAACTCTGGCCAGCTCTCTCAACATGCAGCAGCTAGCTCTACTCTAGGAGCTCACCAAAGAAGAGTGCTCAACTCTACCAGACAACTGGGGAAACCACCAACGGATCACGTCCGATGGGAACACTTTGCTCACGCACCCCCTAACCACGGGGTTCCGACTTACTAGCTGCAAAACAACAACACTTACGGGAGAACAAGGATGTCTCAAAGAACCACCGGAAGGCTACCAACTCTGCAGACTACTCACTTTGGGCAATAAACCATCTGCTAAGGTTCAAGATCAACACCTGAACTACCCAGGCTAGTCCACACTAGGACCTGCTCCACAAGCATCAACATGAGCAAAAGCCAAAGCTAACTCCTCTCCTGGAGTGGTACTCCAGGGCAAAACACCTCCACCCTCTCACTAGGGGAATTAACAGCTGGGCCACACGTGGCCTACGGGAGTCTAACCTCTGCCTCCATCTGGAACGATGTCCCAGCGGTATCCGAATCTATCTGGATATCTCAACAAACCACAACATACAACTCACACTGCGGGAAGTTGGCATGATGGCGCTCTAAACCCAAACCAACGACGAGTCAGAACCTGCTCGTCTCCGCTCCACAACACAAAACAAGGCATACACTAGATGAAAGGTATTGTAAATTCTTAACCCTTTTCTAAAAACAGAACACTTAGGCGTACCTGATGGTCTGTGAGTCTTTGGTGATCATGGGAAAGACGACCTACAACAAAAGGTCAGTCTACAAAGTCTATGACTCTGAGCTCTGATACCAACTGTAAAGACCCGACCCAAATAGGGCTCTAAATAGGCCTTTACCCCAATGCATGCATTCAAAGTAAAGGACAATATGCAAATAATTTTCGGATTCCGAATTAAAACAAAACAATCAAGGTTCAATCAGAAATAAAGATAGTTTGTTGAAACCTGTCCCTGTCTCCAAGCACTGTTTCAAGGCAAATACATTTCCAAAACGTACACTCGATCGAGAGATTTCTTAAAACATTTGAAACATCCTCAAATTCAATAAAGCAGAATCCACGAAAACATTCGTAAAACATCCTAGGGCTCCGTGCCCGACTACATGCATTCGGGGGAAAATAAAAAGACAAGAGTCATAGAAATAAAAAGTCGAGACGACAAAGAGTTCCCATGATCACAGCTCCTCCTTCACCATCTGTCTCGCCCCTTGGTTACCTGTGGAAAACCACAAAATAAGGGTGAGTAACGAATTACTCAGTAAGAATCCCCAACCGGGGTACAATACGATGCACATGGTCATCTAGATGAGTGTATGCAAGCTATGAATATAAACACAGAATAGAGCACATAGCTTAAGTCCACACTTGGACCTCGGATGCCAACTCAGGGTCTTAGTCCGGAGATAAATCACCACACAATACGCCCTATACGAGAAACGAGTCCCGGCCTCAGCCTGTCTACTGTCGAATGAAAGGTGCACTAGCTCAAGATCCCGAGGAGCTCTCCGGTCGACGCTGTAATGAGCGTAAGCATGCACCGCGTGCTTCTACAGACTATGGGGGGGTGCCGGGTCTAGTGGCAAGCTGCCCATATCCGGATACCACGCCTAACTAAATCTCTGGATCGGTGTCACTGACATAGGGGTGTGAGACCTGGACACGTGAACTATGTCAGCCTGTACCACCGCACCTGAGGCTAAGGAACGGGTCGTGGTAGGCTTACACCAGGAAGCCGTCCTTACCTTAACAGTGGCAATCAAGGGCTCTTGCCGAACACGCGAGGGCGTGCGCCGCCGGGACTAGGCATTGCCAAGTCATCATCCCGACCGTTGGGGCATCGCTTAGACTACCACCCTCGCCCAAGATTGCGGGGCCTCACCGGTTGGGATAGCTAATCCCTCACGGGGTCCAAGGACGGAGAATCGTCTCGAACGTCCTTGCCATGGATGCAAGATACTTTATGCATCGAGCCCGATGATGCTATCTACTGAACTCTAACTCGCCTTAACAATCGGCAAACAAGCGATATAATCCAACACGTGCTCAAAGAGTACAAATAACCTAGCATGGTACTACGGAGCAAGAATAAACACGAGCATGCGAGCGGAACAACCTAGCATGGACTAACATGAAAGAACAATATGCGAAGTCATGCCATCGAGAATACATAACAGAGCACCTAAACTATACATGCCGATAATCACAAACAAACATACAACATCAATCACAAAGAACATCGCAGAGTCCACACAACTCCGTAAGAAATCCTTACAGCGGGAGGCAACTACACACAAAATTCTAAGTGCGATCGATCCCGAGCTAGCTAACGAGAACCTAACAAACACAATAGAAATCACAATCATAGCCCTAAAAATATAATAAAACAAGCAGGCTCGGCTCGGGGCACTCACACGGCACGACGACACGGAGCCGAAATCTTCTTTGCGGTTGGTGCGGGTGAAATTTGTGGCTGGGCTGGCGGGCAAGCGCGCGCGCTGCGCGCGCACGCTGCGACACTGGCGATGGGCACGTCACGCGCGGCGCGTCGCGAGCGAAGCAGCTGGGCACGGGCGGCGTCGCGGCGTCTGCGGCGCGAAGCGGCGCGGACACGGCGATCGGCTGCTGCGCGCGAGCTGGGCGTCTGGCTCGGCCGATCCGGTGCGACGACGAGGCTGGGCGTGCGACGAGCGTCTGGCTCGGCCGATCTGGTGCGACGACGACAAAGTGGCCGGTGGGCGCGCGGCGACGAGGGATCGCGGGCGGTGGGCGACGGAGACGAGCGTCGGATCTGGGGCGCGCGCGACGGCGAGCGAGCCTCCTCGGCGGATCTGGTCGCGGCCTGCTGGTCGAGGGGCGTCTGCGCGACAAGGTGGCCGGCTGGTGCGACGGTCGGCGGGCGGGCTCGGCGGATCTGGCCGTCTTGTGGCAGATCTGGCCTAGGCTGCTGCAACAAACACAAACACACACACTTCCTTACCTTCGGCCAGCAAAACAACCAATCGAGAAGAGAAAGAGGATGAAGACTTACCCGGAATGAAGATCGAGCAACGGAGCAGCGAAGGGGATGAAGAAATCGGCAAGGAGGCTAGGGAGAACTTGGCTTGGGTGGCTAGGAGTTGTGTTGGAGAAGAAGACAACCTAGCCTATCTTTTTTCCATTTGACCAAAAGCACCCAAAAACCCCAAAATCCAAGGTTAACCATAAAATGACCCAGGAAGAGCAACAAGAGCTCTTACTAGCTCATCTGGCATGCATCCCCACAAGCTTCCCTGGAGACCCGGGTTTAAAACCCAGCTGCAACACAAATTCCTTTATTTTTACTTTTGCATCAAACCTTGCTCAACCCTTCCACAAAGCCTCACAAACCTACATAAATTCATCCAATATTTTTATCAACTAGAAAAGACATAAACGGCCCTGACGGCCCGACCAAATTACCAAAATACCCCTTGGGCATACCTGGAAGACCGGGATGAAAACCTGGGCCGTTACAGGCGAATAGGGGCGAGCTCGGGCGGCCAGGGGGCTCGGGCTGGGCGGCCAGGATGGCGAGCTGGGCTGGCTTGGGCAGGGAGGTGAGGGTCCAAGGGGGAGGCTCGGGTTGGAGGAGAGAGAAAGGGAAAAATGGGGGAAAAATAGGATTTTCTTTTTCTTTTCTTTTTCTCTTTTATCCTTATCCAAAATAAGTCCAATTTTCCAATTTCTAAAATAAGCCTTAAAATCCTTAAATCCCATTTCCCGGCTTCCTCCTTTGATACCCAACTGAAGCAACCATTTCCAATCAACAAATCTCACTTAAAACATCCTCCCAAATCAACACTGAGGGCCCAGCTCGAATCCTGAAGGAAACAGCCAAACAACCATCACTTTGCCCAAAACCCATATCACAACCGAACTCCCAAACGAATAGCCCAAACATCTCGGGACTCGCAGCCACCAACAAACAAGCCTCAACAAAGGCAGGAGCTGCCTCGAAGCCCTGAAAATCCACAAATCCTGCCCAAGGAGCAAAAAGACCAAAATGCCCCTAAGGGTCAAAACAGCTCTAACGGCCCAACCGAACCACTGAACCTGAAGCGGAAGCTCCTCGAGAACTGGGATAGAAACCTGGGCCGTTATTGGTAAGGATTTCTTACCGGAGTTGTGTGGACCCTGCGATATATTATGTGATTGCTGATTGATTGCTTGTTTGTCTTTATTGACATGTGTAGCTAAGTACTCTATTCTGAATTCCCGACTGGCATGAATTCCTACGTTGTTTCTCATGTTAGTCCATGCTGGGTTGTTTCTTTCTGGCATGCTTGTATCTGTTCTTGCTTTGTAGTATCATGCTAGGTTCGTTGTATTCTTATTGAGCACGTATTGGAATATATTGGATTGTTTGCTGATTGCTATGACAGGTTAGAGTGCAGGTAGATAGCATCATCCGAGTCAGGTGCATAACGAACCTTGCATCCCCGACAGGGACGTACGAGATGGAGTTCCGTCCCTGATCCCGTTAGGGAATAGCTAACCCTAACGGTGGCCCTGCAAGCTTGGGTGAGGGTGCCAGACTGTTAAATGCCCCAACGGTCGGGATGATGACTTGGCATTGCCTCGTCCCCGGCAGTCGGCACATCCTCAGCGTGTTCGGCCGTAGCCCTTGATTGCCACCTGTTAAGGTAAGGGCGGCTTCTGGTGTAAGCCTACCACGACCGGTTCCTTAGCCCAGTGCGGTGGAGCGGTGACATAGTTCACGTGTCCGTCTCTCACACCCTTATGTCGGTGACACCGATCCAAAGATTTAGTTAGGCATGGTGGCCGGACATGGGCGACTTGCCACTAGACCCGCACACCCCATAGTGCGTGTAGTAGCACGCGGTGCATGCTTACGCTCATTACAAAGACCACCGAGAGCTCTCCTCGGGATCTTGAGCTAGTGTACCTTTCATTCGACAAGAGACAAGCCGAGGCCGGGACTCGTTTCTCGTATAGGGCGTATTGTGTGGTGGATTCTGTGGTGGATTATTCTGGACTAAGACCCTGAGTTGGCATCCGAGGTCCAAGTATGGACTCAAGCTATGTGCTCTATTCTGTGTTTATACTCATAGCTTGCATACACTCATCTAGATGACCATGTATATCGTATTGTACCCCGGTTGGGGATTCTTACTGAGTAATTCGTTACTCACCCTTATTATTGTGGTTTTTCCACAGGTAACCGAGATGCGAGACAGGATGGCTGAAGGAGGAGCTGTGATCATGGGGCACAGCCGTCAAACTCTGATTTTGTGTTATGACTCTTTATGTTTTATTTTCCCCTGAATGCATGTAGCCGAGCACGGAGCCCTGGGATGTTTTCTAAATGTTTTGTGGATTCCAGCATTGTTGTATCTGGACAGGTTTTGAATGATTTTAACAAATCTCTGATCAGAGTAAACTTTGGAAACAGGGACAGGTATTAGGAAAATTGCTGGACTTTGAACTGAATGTTTGAATGTTTTGTTTTTAATTGGAATCCGAAATCATGGTTGTATATTGTTCTTTACTTTGAATGCATGCATTGGGGTAAGGGCCCATTTAGAGCCCCATTCGGGTCGGGTCCTTACAAATGCGTTGTCAGTGTGTGTAAGTCCCCGATGGGCATCACACTGTTGCGGTATGTGTAAGTCCCCGATGGGCATCATAGTGCAGCTAGGGAGTGTAAGACCCTGTTGGATAGCTTGTGAACCTAGGAGGAGTAAGTCCCCGATGGGCATCCTTGAGCTTAAGCTGGTATAAGACCCCGATGGGCTTCCGGGTATTGAGTAGGTGTAAGACCCCGATGGGCATCCTCGAGCTTAAGCTGGTGTAAGTCCCCGACGGGCAACCTTGAGTGCAGTTTGAGTAAGACCCTGTTGGGTGTCATCACACTTAAAAGTGAGTAAGTCCCAGATGGGGCTCACCAGGTATAAGACCCCAATGGGCATCCTGCAGGTGTAAGACCCCGATGGGCATCCTTGTGCTGAGTTGGTGTAAGACCCCGATGGGCATCCTTTTGCTGAGTTGGTGTAAGACCCCGATGGGCATCCAAGTGTAAACCGAATGTAGGTTGTAGTAGTATGTCCTTGAATAGGCAAGTTCTAGAATGGCGGTTAGCCTGAGCCAGGTTGTTTCCTCTGTGTTCGTATTTGGTTGCATGTATCAGTGTGCTAGATGATTGGTTTTTCGTATTGTACCCCGGTTTGGGATTCTTACTGAGCAACTCGTTGCTCACCCTTACTTTTCTGTGGTTTTCCACCAGGTAACTTGGGACCGAGACTGGATGGCAAGGAGGATGCTGCTGGATGATCATGGACAGAGTACTCTGAGTCTTGTTGGGTATGTTCTTAATTCTTTGCATGTAGACAGAGCACTGAGCCCTTAGGTGGACTTTGTTGTATTTCTGAGTTTCAAACTATTTGCTTCGGTTTCTATTTGTTGAAATTGTTTTGGATGTTTTCATTTGCAAATAAACGAAATCTCTGGCCAAGGATGGATTTGGTAAAACTTTTGACAGGTGCTTGGAAACAGGGACGGGTCCAAATAACAGAATTTTCTCTGAACGTTTTCTGTTTTAAAGTTTTCTATAATTCCGCATTCACGGTTTTGGGTTTACTTACATGCATAAGAGTTTTAAGATCTAGGTTTAAGACCCTATTCGGGTCGGGTCTTTACAGTTGGTATCAGAGCTCAGAGTCATAGATTCTGTAGACTGACCTACAGTCGTAGGTTGTATTTCCATGATCATCAGCGCTCCAACGGCCGTCAGGTACGTCCGTAAGTTTAATGTTTAAGGGTTAAGAATTACAATATTGGTTGCAACTAGCATGTATTTGGTTTGTGGTTTGTAGAGCAGGTACGAACAGGTTCTGACTCGTTGTTGGTTTGGTGTAGATCGCCAGCATGTCGGTTACTCGTAGAGGACGTGAAGGCTCGAGGCTGACCATCCAGGGCATTCGTACTGATTCTGACACAGGGGGGACGTCGTCCCAAGATGAGGCTGGTGACAGGCCACCTGTGAACCCTACTGCTGATGTGCCTAGAGAGGGCGTGGAGGTGACTGAGCCCCAAGAGGCTGTTCTTGGAGCAGCATTTGTCGAGTCCATGAGGGCTCTGATGGTTGGTCTGCTAGCTGATCAAAGAGATGAGACGCAGGCTTTGTTGGATGTGCAGAGGGAAGAGTCCCGTCTTCAAATGGAGCAGCTGACACAGCTGCTTCAGCAGAGGACAGCAGTGCCGCCGGTAGTGCCGGCTTCACAAGAGCCGATTGTGATTGAGACTGATGAGGCAGAAGGTGCAGAGGATCTGGGCAAGTGGCTGAAGGATTTTGTCAAGTGGAAGCCCGAGAAATTTAGTGCCCCCGGAGATCCGTTAACAACAGCCAGGTGGGTTTCCGAGCTGGAGTACACCTTCAAGGTGATGGCATGTCCTGAGGTGCAACGAGCCTGTTGTGCAGTGCATGTTTTAGCAGGTATAGCTAAATGGTGGTGGGAGTCTGTTTTGATTGAGAGACCAGTTGGGTCTCCACCTGCCACCTGGGATTTCTTCAAAGCTGAGTTCAAGGCAAAGTTTATCAGTGAGGAAGCCCAAGAGAAGATGATTGAGCTGTTCTCGAACTTAAAGCAGGGATCTGATTAGGTCGAGGTTTATGAGAGGAAGTTCTCGGAGTATGGATATTTCGCTCCTCAGCTGATCGCAACTCTTGAGCTGAAAATCTGGAAGTTTATTGCTGGTTTGAGATAGGAAGTGTCTCAGGATGTTAGGGCACAGACCCCGAGACGTTTGCCAAGGCTGTACAGTTGGCGACGATTTACGATGGGAAGTATCCTCCTGAGCAGATTGTTAGTGCTCCTGTGCAGAAGGCCCTAGTGTATTCGGGCCAGAAAAGAAAGTTTGCCTCGCAGAGTGTTATCCGAGCGGGCGGTCAGCGCCGCTAGGGTTCCTATTAAGGGAAAGATCAACACAAAAACTGGAACCGTGATCAGCCTCGCAGCAGGGCGGATGGAAGCCGCCTCCGTTTTGTAACCTTGTGGGAAGGGGCATTGGGGTCCCTGTGGAGGAAATCCTAGAGCGTGTTATAAGTATGGTCAGGAGGGGCATCAGGCCCAGTTTTGCCAGCAAAAAGAGGTAGTAGCGTAGCTAATCTAGCAGCAGGGGCAAGTGTATGCTACGACTCACCAGGAGGTTGAGCGAACCGATGCCGCAGTAGCAGGTACGCTCTTAGTTCTTGATCACCTTGCTTTTGTGTTATTTGATTCGGGTTCCACCCATTCTTTCGTTTCTACTGTGTTTGCTGAGCATGCTTGTATGAGATTAGAACCTCTAGGGTTTGAGTTATCTGTTGCAACTCCTTCAGGAGTTAGTATGTTTGCTAGTCAGAAAGTGAAGGACGGTCGGATACAGATATTCGACGAGTCCCTTCGGGTTACCCTCATAGTGTTGGCTATGAGCAGTTTTGATGTGATTCTCGGCATGGAGTGGTTAGTAGATAACCACGCGATGATTGATTATCGCCGTAAGGAAGTAATATTCAGCCCGTCGAGCAGGCCTAGTTTTAAGTTTCGAGGTGTCCAGGGCGGAGTGTGTCCGCCAATGGTTTCCGCAGTTAGGGCTCAGCGGTTGTTAGCTCGAGGAGCTTGGGGCTTTTTAGCTAAGTTTTCTGGGGAGAGCCGGGATCAGTTATCTCTTGAGCAAGTGCCCGTTGTGCAAGCGTTTGCTGGCTTGTTTCCTGAAGAGTTGCCTGACTTGCTGCCAAAGAGAGAGGTGGACTTCACAATAGAGCTCGAGCCAGGAACCCTCCCTATCTCGAAAGGTCCTTACCGTATGGCGCCAGCTGAGTTGAAGGAGCTAAAGGAGCAATTGCAAGAGATGCTAGACAAAGGATTCATTAGACCAAGTGTGTCCCCGTGGGGAGCACCTGTGCTGTTTGTTAAGAATAAAGGATGGTTCAATGCGCCTGTGTATCGATTATAAGAAGCTAAATAAGGTAACCATAAAGAATAAGTATCCACAGCCACGCATTGATGACTTGTTTAACCAGCTCCAGGGAGCTTGTGTGTTTTCAAAGATTAACTTGAGGTTAGGTTATCATCAGTTGAGGATTCGGGATGCAGATATCCACAAGACAGCATTCAGGTCGAGGTATGGTCATTATGAGTTCGTGGCCATGTCCTTCGGACTGACGAATGCCCCAGCTGCATTTTTGGATATGATGGACAGAGTGTTCAAGGCTTTCTTGGATCGTTTTGTCATCGTATTCATAGATGACATCCTTATTTATTCAAAGTCTTAGGAAGACCATGCTTCGCACCTAAGACAGATTTTGACAGCCTTAAGAGAGAACCATCTTTATGCGAAATTTTCTAAGTGTGACTTTTGGCTTGAGAAGGTAGCCTTCCTTGGACACAACGTGTCCAAGGAGGGAGTGGCTGTGGACCCCTAAAACATAGAATCAGTTAGTTCGTGGGCCAGACCGACCACTGTATCGGAGATTATTAGCTTTCTGGGTTTGGCTGGTTATTATCGTCGCTTCGTTTGGGATTTTTCTGCTATAGCATCTCCGCTTACTCGTTTGACGAGGAAGGGCGTCGATTTCATTTGGAATGAGAAGTGTGACGAGAGTTTTTTGCTAAGTTGAAGTACAGTTTGACATTCGCGCCAGTGTTGGCTGTTCTAGAGGGAACAAGAGGTTTTGTGTTGTATAGCGATGCCAGTAAGATCGGTTTGGGTTGCGTTTTGATGCAGAATGGTAAAGTAATAGCGTATGCTTCGAGACAGTTGAAATCGTAAGAGCAGAATTACCCGACTTAAAATTTGGAGGCATTACTTGTATGGAGAAAGGATACAGCTGTTTACAGATCACCAAAGCCTCAAGTATTTCTTTACCCAGAATGAACTAAACATGAGACAGAGAAGATGGTTGAAATTAGTAAAAGATTACGACTGTGAGATCCTGTATCACCCGGGAAAAGCAAATGTTGTGGCAAACGCACTGAGTAGGAAGACCTCGCATTCAGCTGCATTGTTGAACCCCAGGAGTTTTATAAGAAAAGATCTTGACAGGGCTGGTATAGCAGTGATGTTAGGGGAGGTTATCTCTAGGGTAACCCAGTTGACCATCCAGCCTTTGATAAAGCAAAGGATTATCGATGGCCAGTTGAATGATCCTAAGTTAAAGAGTTTGTACGAAAGAGTTCAAGTTGATGGCGACTTCGATTTTGTGGTCTCACCAGATGAAAGCTTGAGGTATAAGGGTCGGCTTTGTGTTCCAGCCTATGCCAGTATCCATACGAAGTTGTTGACTGAGGCTCACACTTCGCCTTTTGTGTGGCATCCAGGGGGTAACAAAATGTACCAAGATCTTAAGCAGAATTTTTGGTGGATGGGGATAAAGAGAGAGATTGCCCAGTTTGTCAGCCGGTGTCTCACTTGTCAGCAAGTGAAGGTGCCTAGGCAGAAACCAGCAAGTTTGTTGCAGCCGCTTGGTGTACCGCAGTGGAAGTGGGAAGAAATTACCATGGACTTTATTTCGGGTTTTCCCAGGACTCCGAGAGGTTATACACAGATTTGGGTAATTGTTGACAGGTAGACCAAGTGTGCGCTCTTCATCCCCAGTAGAATAAATTATACCGTGGAGCAGTGGGCACAGTTGTTCCTTGAGCAGATAGTTAGGTACCATGGGGTGCTAGTTAAGATCATCTCTGATCGGGATTCTCGTTTTACGTCTAGATTTTGGAGAGCCCTCCAGGCAGGGTTGGGCACAGAATGCAACTACAATGCAACTTTTCATCTGCAGACCGACGGTCAGACGGAACGGGTGAATCAGATCCTAGAGGATATGTTGCGAGCCTGCGTGTTGGATTTTCTGGGCAGTTGGGATCAGTACTTGTATTTGATGGAGTTTTCCTACAACAACAGTTATCAATCGACCATTCAGATGGCACCGTTTGAGGCGTTGTATGGTAAGCGTTGTAGATCTCCAGTATTCTGGTAAGAGGTTGGAGACAGGCAGGTTTTGGGCCCCGAGTTGCTCCAGTTGACCAATGAGGCAGTTCAGAAGATCAGGGCTCGTATGTTGACAACTCAAAGAAGGAAAAAAAGCTATGCCGATGTCAAGCGTAGAGAGTTAGAGTTAGAAGTTGGTCAGCATGTTTTCCTTAAGGTAGCGTCGATGCGTGGGGTTCTGAGGTTTGGTAAGCGGGGAAGCTGAGCCCCAGGTTCATTGGACCTTTCGAGATCCTTGAGAGGATTGAAGCTGCAGCTTACCGGTTAGCACTGGCGCCGTCCTTGGCTGTAGTGCATAGTGTGTTTCACGTTTTGATGCTCCGCCAGTATGTGGCAGACCCTCGCACATTGTGGATTTTGAGCCATTACAGCTGAACAATGACCTGAGTTTTGAGGAGAAGCCTGTGAAAATCTTGGCCTTTGAGAAAACGGTCTTGAGGAACCGAGCCATTGATTTAGTAAAGGTACAGTAGCGAAATCAGAAGGTTGAGGAAGCAACTTGGGAGTTGGAAGGAGAGATGAGAAGGAACTACCCAGAGTTATTATAGTACAGCGACTTCCGAGGACGAAAGTCTTCTTAGGAGGGAGTACTGACGGCCCGGTTTTCAGAGTTCAGTTTCAAGTTGGTTGGCCGTTATCTCCGTTATTAATTCTTGGCTAGTTTTGGATATTTTAATTGGAATTGCTAATTGATTCGTTAAGCTTGGCAGGGATTGTCCCTGTTGGTTTGGGAGGCTTGGAAGTTTGCTTGATAAATAAAATAAATTAGAAGAGGAGTACTTAGGCTTTGGTGGGTTTCGAACCCAAGATCTCATACAAGGAGGTGGTGTAGATTAAAAGAAATTAAAAAGGAAAACGAAGTTTAAGCCAAGGCTCGAACCCTGGGTGTCTTGGTTGTAGTAGTTACAGTTGAGCTGTGAGGGTAAGCTATGCTCTTGTTCGATGGTGGTTTACTTGTCCCGTGGTTGCACGGAGTTAAGGGCTTTCGAAATTAAAGGGTTTTCTTTTTGGTGTTTTGCGATTGGTACAGAAAGTAGGAATACGGCTGCCTCTGGTTCTCCCTCTCCCGGTCGCAAGGTTCTCTCCATTTGCATCGCATCTCTACGTCGCCTTTGTCGATCAATAAACCCCACGTCAGGTGCGACTTCTTCTTCTCCTTTTTCTTCCCCTTTTCTGATTCCATTCCCTTTAGAAGGGCAACCTAATCGTGTCCTTTTCTTGGCTGCCGAGAAGCCTCTTCACAGACTGCCGATCGCCCAACACTCGAGCCCTCCGTGTCGCACGCAGCCGGTCGTCGTCGCAGCCCCTCGCTCTCCCGAGCCTCGTCGCTCGCAGCTGACCGTAATCAGCCGCACAGCAGCGATCGCAGGCTGCTTGTAATAATCCAACTTAAAATGTGTTTTAAATGGAATAATGAAATGTTGTTTTTATGGGGTTTTTGATAATTTGTGGCTTGGATGGCAATTTTAAAGTTAATTTTAAGTTGATGTCAGAGTGTGTTGTTCGAGTTCACCGTGAGCTACAGCGTTGATGTCGAGGGGTGGAGTCGTGGGTTCGCAGCGCCGCCGTGCGAGTTTGTGGGTTGTGCCATTCGAGTTCGCGGGGGGGCTGTGTTGGATTGGCTTCGCTGGTTTTGTGGGTCTGCTCGTGCCGGGTTCGTGGTTGGCTGTAGGTTTGTCGTGAATTCCAGCCACCGTCGCTCGTGGGGCGGCTTACATCGCGGGAGAGCGCTCATTGCCGCGTGCGTGGGTCATCGTCCAGCTACTCGTCGAGGATCTGCGCGCTTGGGTTGGGGTTCTGTAGCAGCAAGGTTCAGCACCGCCGACTGCTTCGAGATCTATCGTTGTGCGAGGTGTTCGCGGTGGAGTTTTGTGAGCTTCGCCGTCCGCCGCTGCAGCTGGTAAGCCACAGCCATCAGGACTGCCAGAGCTTAGTTAAGGTGGTAGTTCTTTTTCCCTTTTGTTAGATGGTGGTGTCTCAAGGTTGAAGAAGAAGGTTGTTTGGGTTGTGTTAAAAATCATCTTAAATGGAGTTAAAGACATTCTAAGTTGGGATAAGGTTATTTAAATGAGGAATAGGGACTGTTTGGTTATTAGTGTTGAGATATTTAAATGAAGGATTAATCTTGTTTGTTTAATGGATTAAAGTTATTTAAGTTATGGTCTATGGGTGTTTGTTTCCAAGTTCAAAGTCATTTAAATGAGGTTTAAGGGCTGTTTGGTTTGGTGCTTAAAGTCATTTAAAATATGGATAAAACATGTTTGGTTGCTGGTTTATGCTATTCAGGTTAAGGATAGGTGGTGTTTGTTTGCTGGTTTATGGTTATTTAAATGGTGATTAAAGCCGTTTGTTTCTTGGGTTATGAGTGTTCAAGTAATGGATTAATGTTGTTTGGCTACTAGTTTAAAGTTAGTTTAAGGGTGGATTAAGCTTGGTTTGTGGCATAAAACCATTCAAGTAGTGATTTATGCTTGTTTGGCTAGTACTTTAAAATCATTCAAGTAATAAATTAAAGGTGTTTGGTTTGGGGTTTTGAGTTATCCCAAATGTGAAATTAAGGTTTGTTTGGATTCTGGTTTAAAGGCTGTTTGGCTAGTAGTATAATGCATGTTGGGTATTGAGTTTAATGGGTGTTTGGCTTGGGTAAATTGATGAATTTTGACCCATTGACTTTTATTGACCAGAACCATTTTTTTGTTCGTCGAGTCGAGTTTGTGAGGCACGTGTAGCCACCGGGACACGTTTTTTGGAGGTTCTTCCCTGTTTGATAAATTCAATATTCTAGATACAATTTTGATGGTCTAAGGTGCTAGTTTTGACCGGTTTGTTTGTTTCAAGGCTCAGAGTTTTTGTAAGGGACCGACCCGAATGGGGCACTAAATGGGCCCTTACCCCAATGCATGCATTCAAAGTAAAGGACATTAAACAGACATGATTTCGGATTCCAATTAAAACAAAACATTCAAAATAACCCCTTTAAAAACTAGACAATTTCCCTGGAACCTGTCCCTGTTTCCAAACACTTGTTCCAAGATAAATACATTTCCAAAGTATACTCCGATCAGAGATTTCTTAAAATCATTCAAAACATGTCTAAATACAATAATGCTGGAATCCACAAAATATTCAGAAAACATCCTAGGGCTCCATGCCCGGCTACATGCATTTAGGGGAAAATAAAACATAAAGAGTCATAACACAAAATCAGAGTTTGATGATCGAGCCCCATGATCACAGCTCCTCCTTGACCATCCTGTCTCTCGCAACTTGGTTACCTGTGGAAAAACCACAATAATAAGGGTGAGTAACGAATTACTCAGTAAGAATCCCCAACCGGGGTACAATACGATATACATGGTCATCTCGATGAGCGTATGCAAGCTATGAACATAAACACAGAATAGAGCACATAGCTTAGCCCACACTTGGACCTCGGATGCCAATTTAAGGTCTTAGTCCGGAAGAATATCACCACACAGTCCAATACATAAGTCGCCCTATACGAGAAACAAGTCCCGCCTCGGCTGTCTCATCGTCGACGAAAGGTACACCGCTCAAGATCCCGAGGAGCTCTCCGGTCGTGCGCTGTAATGAGCGTAAACATGCACTGCGTGCTATCGCTGCAACCATGGGGGTGCCGGGTCTAGAGGCAAGCTGCCCATGTCTAGTCACCACGCCTAACTAATTCTTTGGATCGGTGTCACTGACATAGGGGTGTGAGACCTGGACACGTAAACTATGTCAGCCTGAACCACCGCACCTGAGGCTAAGGAAACGGGTCTTGGTAGGCTTACACCAGGAAGCCGCCCTTACCTTAACAGGTGGCAATCAGGGGCTACGGCCGAACACGCTGAGGACGTGCCGACTACCGGGGACGAGGCAATGCCAAGTCATCATCCCGACGGTTGGGGCATTTAACAGTCTGCCACCCTGACCCAAGATTGCGGGGCCAGTCGTTACGGTTAGCTATTCCCTAACGGGATCAGGGCGGAGCTCCATCTCATACGTCCCTGTCGTGGATGCAAGGTACTTTATGCACCCGGCCCAGATGATGCTATCTACCTGCCACTCTAACCTGCCTTAGCAATCAGCAAACAATTCCATAAAATCCAATACGTCCTCAATAAGAATACAACGAGCCTAGCATGATACTACGAAGCAAGGAACAGATACGAGCATGCCAGAAAAGAACAACCATGCATGGATTAACATGAGAATTAATTAGGACAATCATGCTAACCGGGAATTCAGAAACGAGCACCTACTGCTAAATATGTCAATAAACACAAACAAGCAATCAATTAGCAATCACATATAATATCGCAAGGTCCACACAACTCCGGTAAGAAATCCTTACCTTGGTCGGGGACGATTTGACACGAAATCCTAAAATTGCGAACGAACCCGAACTAGCTACCGAGAACCTATCAATCATAACAAAAATCACACAATAGGCCTAAATATAATAAAATAAACGAGGCTCAGCTCGGGAGCAACTCACGAGGCGCGACGAATGCACGAACGAACCGATTGCACGAACGGGCAAAGAACGGGCAGCCGGGCGCTACCGGGGGTTCGAGAATGGTGCGTGTGCGCGGCCGCTGCTGCGCGCGAGCGCTAGATGCGCGCGGACGGACGCGCGATGTCTTTGCTCATTTGGCGCGCGCGCGGGCGCACGGCGCAGACGCGGATCTGGGAGAGGATGCGCGGCGTGGCTCGGCGGCTGGGCTGCAACTGCTCACGCGAGGGAGGGGCACGACGCGGCTGCGCGTGCGATCTGGCGAGGGCGATCTGGCGAGCTCGACGAACAGGGGCGAACAGAGGCGATCTGGGAGTTGGAGAAGAACGAGCTCGAATTCGAGCGATTGGAGAGGATTCGACGGCCGATTCGTTGATGGAGAACTCCCCTACGCTAGCTGCACAACACCCACACCTCAAATCACCTCGACTCGGCAGGAAATGGAGAAGCCCGAAACAGGGGAGAAAGGAATCGGATTTTGACGGAGAGGGAGAAGAGGAACTCACCAGCATCTCGGAGGGAGATTGACTTTGAATTTGGGAGATAAAACTCGGTCGAAAATGGAGCTGGAGGAGGAAGAAATCGCGAAGGCTCAGCTCGGTCGGTCGAGGAAGTGTCGCGAAGGAGAAGAAGGAATTGGGGAAGAAAGCCTCGGGCGGCCTGGCTTTTAACCCGAAGGCACGAAAACACGGCTATATACAAGTTGGCGCGCTTAGAATCACAAGAGCGCTTAGTGGCTCGATTGGCAGCGACGCTTGCCTAGCATCCCACGCGACCCTGGCTCGAATCTCACTCGACGCGCTATTTAATTCCCTATTTATTTCCACATTCTTCCAAGCCCAAATGTCTTCACCAAAATTCCCGATCCCATTCAAATCGACTCATAATTTTTCCGGCAATTAGCAAATACATAACCGGCATTGTCGGGCCGACCAAAATTACCAAAATGCCCCTAGGCGACCCTGGAAGACCGGGATGAAATTTCCTGGCCGTTACAATATTCCCCCCTTATAAGACTTTCGTCCTCGAAAGTCCCTTAAGACTGGAACAGCTCGGGATACTGCAATCTCATCTCATCCTCCCGCTCCCAAGTGGCTTCCTCTGAACTCTGACTCCTCTACTGAACTTTTACCAACCGGATTTCACGATTACGCAGTGTCTTTGTCTCAATAGCAAGAATCCCCACTGGCTTCTCCTCGACTCTCAAATCCTCATTCAGCTGCAAAGGCTCAAAATCAACAATGTACGACGGGTCCGGCACGTACTGCCTCAGCATCAAAACATGAAAAACACTGTGCACTGCCGACAATGACGGAGGCAAGGCTAATCGATAAGCAACCTTGCCGATCCTCTCCAGAATCTCAAACGGACCAACAAAACGGGGACTCAGCTTTCCACGCTTGCCAAACCTTAAAACACCTCGCATCGGTGCGACCTTTAGGAATACATGTTGACCAACCTCAAACTCCGAATCCCGACGCCAACATCGGCGTAACTCTTCTCGCTCTCGCTCTGAAATTTCAACATACGAGCTCTAATCTTCTCGCACGACACCATTGGTCAATCGCGACAACTCGGGACCCAAAACTCGCCTATCACCAACATCTTCCCGAACCACGGAGATCGGCAACGCTTACCATACAAAGCCTCGAATGGAGCCATCTCGAATCGCCGATCGATAATCGTTGTTATATGCAAACTCCATCGAATCTGAATCGTCCCAATCGCGGAGAAATCCAACACACAAGCCCTCAACATATCTTGAGAATCTGGTTCACCCTCTCGATCGCTCCATCGATGCGAGGTGAAAAGTCATCTTGGCGCACTCGCGTGCCTAAACCCTTCTCGGGCGCTCCTAGAAACGAGAAGTGAACCTCGAATCACGGTCGAATCGATCCTCACAGGCACACCGTGATAACGAATGATCTGCTCCAAAAAAAGCTACCTTTGTTCCACGGTATAAGTGTCTCTACCGGAATGAAGTGTGCGCTCTTAGTCAATTGATCGACTATCACCCAAATCTAAGAGAACTTCCTCGAGTCCTCAAAGAAACCGTAAATAAAGTCCATGGAGATCTCTTCCCATTTCCACCGAGGCACGCTCGTGTACGCAGCAACAAACCGGGTCTCTGCCTGGGTGCCTTCACTTGCTGACAAGTGGGACATCGACTGACAAACTCCGCAACATCTCTCTTCATACCCATCCACCAGAATGTCTGCTTAAGATCCTGATACATCTTGGTACCCCCGGGGTGCCAAGCAAACGAGAATCAGGGCCTCCTCGAGAGCAACTCGCTCGCAATCCGCAAACATCCGGAACACACAACCGCCTCAGTCACGTCACCACCGTCGTGAATATACAAAGTCAAAATCTCTCGGACTAACTCACAAACAATCTCTTAAGTGCGGGGTCACTCACCGGTGACTATCAATAATCCATTGTCTAATTGATGGCCGGATCACAACTCACTACTCTGGCGCAAGAACCTCACCCAACCACACTGCAATCTCAGCCCGCTCGAACTCTCTCCGTAATCTGGGCTGGGAACTCAACAACACCGCGGAGTGCGACGTCTTTCTACTTAAAGCATCAGCTACAACATTTGCTTTGCCCGGATGGTACAAAATCTCGCAGTCATAATCTTTCACCAACTCTAACCATCTCTTCTGCCTCATATTCAGCTCCTTCTGAATAAACAGATACTTGAGGCTCTGGTGATCGGTAAACATCTGAATCCGCTCACCATACAGGTAATGCCTCCAAATCTTCAGTGCAAACACCACTGCTGCCAACTCCATATCATGAGTCGGATTGTTCTGCTCATAAGGCTTCAGCTGGCGAGAAGCATAAGCAATGACCTTCCCGTGCTGCATCAACACACAACCTAACCCGAACTTGGAAGCATCATTGTAAACCACGAAACCAACTGTCCCCTCCAGGACTGCCAACACTAGTGCTGAAGTCAAACTGCGCTTGAGCCTGGCAAAGATCTCATCACACTTACCGTCCCAATCAAACTTGACACCCTTCCTCGTCAGACGAGTGAGGGGCGAGGCTATGGCGGAAAAATCCTTAACAAACCGACGGTAGCAAACTGCCAAACCCAGAAAGAAACGAATCCTACGAGCAAACAACCGAAGGACAGAGAGCTCCACATACCCTCACTGTCTTGCTCCACTAAAGCAACAAGATCAAAATCTCACGGGGTAGCAACAGGGGTCTACCACGGACTGAACCTCCAAATACCAACGGGCAACTCTCAACTTTCCTGGAAACAAGAAGACAACCAACAGGGCACGAACCATTCGCCCCACGAGCAAAACTAACTCCTAGCAATTTCAATCCACACCTTGGTCAACACCAAGCATCAACTTGTCACCATACCGAAACCAATCCGGACTCTACTCCAAACAAATACTAACTTGCTAGGCTACCAAGACTGCCAACAACTCACCCGAGGCTACAAACTACACGGCTCCAACTTGCCAACTGCAACTCACTACCTGGGCCTGACTGAGCTCTAGAGAGGCTCTCCACAACCTAGGGTTCTCCGACAACCCTCAACACCCACTGCTAACTAACGGACTAACAGCCAACTGCCAGAACAAACAACAACTCCATTTTCCAGCAACACAACCATGCTGGCCAACTCCAACTCCTTGGAAACCAAGAGGACCCGAAACGCTACTGAATGCGTCATCCTCCTACTCAGACATCAACCACAACATAACTCCTACCCAAGGAAGGATCCGAACAACTTTCTCAGTCGTGACGATCAACAAGAAGATCCGCCAACCAAGCTTAGGTCCAACTTAACAAATCTTACCTAAGCAACAACCTGATACCACGAGCATGGTATCCTTACCACCTCACTAAAGCCTTACAACATCCACCTGGAGTCCAAATTTTCCAAGAACGGAGCACCAGATTCCCAAAGCAAACCCTGCATGGATTTGAAACTCCTGCCACAGAACGAACCACACAAAACACACTTGTGTGCACAACTCCCAACCTTCCTTTAGAGGTCCAAGACTAACAAATGCTTTTCCCAAAAGCCACACTAGCTCCTGGCAGAGATACAACCAATCAACGGAACACCCAAAGTTCCATCTCCACATGATACTCGAAGCTGTGGCAACCTTGCTCTACCAAAGCATAACCATGCCAAACCAACTTACTTTATACCAAGCCTCTACCAAGGGTGCTTACCCATAAGGCATCCAACTTCTCTCACAAGGCATCCTACTCACCTCATAGGCATCCAACTCATGGTCCCTCGACTGGAACCCAACTTGCTTCTACGATGCTCAACTCTCCTGAGATTTAGGCACTCGAAGGTAGTTGACCGCACTACCAACCACAAGGATCTCTTGGCCTTAACACTAGCTTGAGATGCGCGCGCACTAACACTTACCAACCGACAACCTGCTTGACTTACTCAACCTCCAGTAACACTGGGAAAAGGCTCCGCTCCTCTCGAACATCCTTTCGCTTGAAGTCCTTCGATTACCACTGAACTAGCCCTTTTGCACGACCTACACAGGTGCAACTACCATAAACGGATCCAAGGCTAAAGGAGTGCGCTAAACTTCGAACGACATAGAACCATCTGCTATGCCCATGCCAAACTCAGGCCTGAACCAGATTTAGTGCCTAGGCGGCACACCAACCAATGCACCTCAATCCACTACTACCAAATCCACATCTTACTACAAACGAAGCCAACAAGGTCATAACCTCAAGTGACCCGAACTCTGGCTAGGCATACAAGGGCTCAACTCCAACAACCATGCCTAAGGCATCTCATCAAGCTGAAGGCTCACAGCCTACTCTTGCATCTCCACATGATGCTCAACAAACTCTGGTCGGCTCTCTCAACATGCAGCAGCTAGCCCTACTCTAGGGCTTACCAAAAGAAGAGTGTTCAACTCTATCGAGCAACTGAGGAAACCACCAACGGATCCAAATCCGAGGGAACATCGCTGCTTTGCACCCTTAACTACTGTGGTTTCGCCATCGGCCGCAAACAACCACACTTTACAGAAGCACAAAGATGCCTCATCAACCTCCTCGAGGCTACCAACTTTGCAACCACTCTCTGGGCAACCAAATAGTCTAACAAGGCTCAAGATCAACACTTGAGCTACCCAGGCTAGTCCACACGGGGACCTGCTCCACAAACATCCACATCAGCACAACCATGGCTAACTTC
This sequence comes from Sicyos edulis, assembly GCA_036507275.1. Classification (NCBI taxonomy): domain Eukaryota; kingdom Viridiplantae; phylum Streptophyta; class Magnoliopsida; order Cucurbitales; family Cucurbitaceae; genus Sicyos; species Sicyos edulis. The sequence continues at coordinate 9,402,109 of CM071847.1, forward strand.
TCTCTTGGAGTGGCATTCCAAGGCAAAGCACCTCCACCCTCTCACTAGGGGAAAACCATCAATCGGGCCCACGGTTGGCCTATGGGAGTCCAATCTCTACCTCCCTCTGGAACGATGTCCCAGGGCATCCGAATCTATCTGGATACCACAACGAGCCACAACATACATCACACACTGCGGGAAGTTGGCATGATGGCGCTCTAAACCCAAACCAATAACGAGTCAGAACCTGCTCGTCTCCGCTCCACAACACTACACAAGGCATACACTAGATGACAGGTATTGTAAATTCTTAACCCTTTTTCTACAACAAATAGTAAACTTAGGCGTACCTGATGACTGTCGGAGTGCTAGTGATCATGGGAAAACGACCTACAACAAAAGGTCAATCCACAGAATTTATGACTCGAGCTCGATACCAACCGTAAGGGACCGACCAATGGGGCACTAAATGGGCCCTTACCCCAATGCATGCATTCAAAGTAAAGAACATTAAACAGACATGATTTCGGATTCTAATTAAAACAAAACATTCAAAATAACCCCTTTAAAAACTAGACAATTTCCCTGGAACATGTCCTTGTTTCCAAGCATCTGTTCCAAGATAAATACATTTCCAAAGTATACTCCGATCAGAGATTTCTTAAAATCATTCAAAACATGTCTAAATACAATAATGCTGGAATCCACAAAATATTCAGAAAACATCCTAGGCTCCATGCCCGGCTACATGCATTCAGGGGAAAATAAAACATAAAGAGTCATAACACAAAATCAGAGTTTGATGACCGAGCCCCATGATCACAGCCTCCTCCTTCACCATCCTGTCTCGCAACTTGGTTACATGGGAAAAACCACAATAATAAGGGTGAGTAACGAATTACTCAGTAAGAATCCCCAACCAGGGTACAATACGATATACATGGTCATCTCGATGAGTGTATGCAAGCTATGAACATAAACACAGAATAGAGCACATAGCTTAGCCCACACTTGGACCTCGGATGCCAATTTAAGGACTTAGTCCGGAATAATATCACCACACAGTCCAATACATAAGTCGCCCTATACGAGAAACAAGTCCCGGCCTCACTGCTTCATCACGTCGACGAAAGGTACACCGCTCAAGATCCCGAGGAGCTCTCGGTCGGCTGCGCCAGAATGAGCGTAAACATGCACCGCGTGCTACCAGAACTATGGGGGTGCCGGTCTAGAGGCAAGCCGCCCATGTCCAGTCACCACGCCTAACTAATTCTTTGGATCGGTGTCACTGACATAGGGGTGTGAGACCTGGACACGTAAACTATGTTAGCCTGAACCACCGCACCTGAGGCTAAGGAAACGGGTCTTGGTAGACTTACACCAGGAAGCCGCCCTTACCTTAACAGGTGGCAATCAGGGGCTACGGCCGAACACGCTGAGGACGTGCCGACTACCGTGGACGAGGCAATGCCAAGTCATCATCCCGACGGTTGGGGCATTTAACGATCCGCCACCCCGACCCAAGATTGCGGGGCCACCATTAGGGTTAGCTATTCCCCTACGGGATCGGGCGCAGCGAGCTCCATCTCATACGTCCCCGCGTGGATGCAAGGTACTTTATGCACCCGGCCCGATGATGCTATCTACCCGCCACTCTAACCTCGCCTTAGCAATCGCCAAACAATTCCATAAAATCCAATACGTGCTCAATAAGAATACAACGAGCCTAGCATGATACTACGAAGCAAGGAAATGATACGAGCATGCGAGAAAAGGAACAACCAAGCTTGGATTAACATGAGAATTAATCAGACAATCATGCTAACCGAATTCGAAACGAGCACCTATTGCTAAATATGTCAATAAACACAAACAAGCAATCAATCAGCAATCACATATAATATCGCAGGGTCCACACAACTCCGGTAAGAAATCCTTACCTTGGTCGGGGACGATTTGACACGAAATCCTAAATTGCGAACGAACCCAAACTAGCTACCGAGAACCTATCAATCACAACAAAAAACACACAATAGGCCTAAATATAATAAAATAAACAAGGCTCAGCTCGGGAGCAACTCACGAGGCGCGACGAACGCACGAACGAGTCGATTGCACGAACGGGCAAAGAACGAGGTCGGGCCGGCGCTACTGGGCGCAGAATGGGTGCGTGGCGCGCTGCTGCCGCCGCGCGAGGGCGCTGGATGCGCGAGGACGGACGCGCGGGCGATGCAGTTCGGCTGGGCCCACGCTGGCACACGGGCGCAGACGCGGATCTGGGCAAGGATGCGCGGCGTGGCTCGGTGGCTGGGCTGCGACTGCGCACGCGAGCGAGGGGCACGACGCGGCCGCGCGTGCGATCTGGCGAGGGCGATCTGGCGAGCTCGACGAACAGGGGCGGACAGAGGCGATCTGGGCGTTGGAGAAGAACGAGCTCGAATTCGAGAGATTGGAGAGGATTCGACGGCCGATTCGTTGATGGAGAACTCCCTTACACTAGCTGCTCAACACCCACACCTCAAATCACCTCGACTCGGCCGGAAATGGCGAAGCCCGAAACAGGGGAGAAAGGAATCGGATTTTGACGGAGATGGAGAAGAGGAACTCACCAGCAGCTCGGAGGGAGATTGACTTCGAATTTGGGAGAGGAAACTCGGTCGAAAATGGAGCTGGAGGAGGAAGAAATCGTGAAGGCTCAGCTCGGCCGGTCGAGGAAGTGTCGCGAAGGAGAAGAAGGAATTGGGGAAGAAAGCCTCGGGCGGCCTGGCTTTTAACCCGAAGGCACGAAAACACGGCTATATACAAGTTGGCGCGCTTAGAATCACAAGAGCGCTTAGTGGCTCGATTGGCAGCGACGCTTAACTAGCATCCCACGCGACCCTGGCTCGAATCTCACTCGACGCGCTATTTAATTCCCTATTTATTTCCACATTCTTCCAAGCCCAAATGTCTTCACCAAAATTCCCGATCCCATTCAAATCGACTCATAATTTTTTCGGCAATTAGCAAATACATAACCGGCCCTGTCGGCCCAACCAAAATTACCAAAATGCCCCTGGGCGACCCGGGAAGACCGGGATGAAATTTCTGGACCGTTACAGTTTTATTTTGCTAGTTGGAGCTTCCAATGGGTTCATGGAGAGCTGTTAGTGGATTGGCCAAGGTAAGGGACCCTTTACCCCTTCTCGAGGACCTGTGGTTAATACATGTGCTTGTTTACTTGCATTAGTTGATTTGTCTTATTGTAGCATAACCATGTGCATTGTATGTTGCATTTGATTGCATCGAGAGCATATACATTTCATGCTTGTCTCTTGTATGACTAGTAATGCATGAATAATGTATGTCTGCCTGATATGGTCGAGTTGCACGTGCTTGCATGATTGTCCTGATATGGACTTGCACATCTGTCCTGATATGAACTTGCATGATGTTTGATGCACGGCTTGATGCCTCATTTGGACCCAAACGAGTCATGAGGACTGGATAAAGGAGACTAGTAGTTGGGTGTGGACGATGATACTCGGGCGCACACCCTAGCTTTAGGTGATATTCTCTCGCTCCGCAGAACTTCCGTGGATGGTCGACCGGCCAGGCTCAAGACCCTGGATGGTTTCTACTAGTAGTGTAAAGACCCGACCCAAAAAGGGCTCAAAATAGGTCTTTACCCCAATGCATGCATTCAAAGTAAAGAACAATATGCAGATAGGTTTTCGAATTCCCAATTAAAAACAAAAGAGATTCAATCAGAAATCAAGATGGTTTGTTTGAAACTGTCCCCGTCTCCAAGCACTGTTTCAAGGCAAATACATTTCCAAAACGTACACTCGATCGAGATTTATTAAAACATTTGAAACATCCTCAAATTCAATAAAGCGGGAATCCACAAAACATTCGAAAAACATCCTAGGGCTCCGTGCCCTGACTACATGCATTCGGGGAAAAATAGAAGACAAGAGTCATAGAAATAAAAGATCGAGAGACGACAAAGCAGTTCCCATGATCACAGCTCCTCCTTCACCATCCTGTCTCGCACCTTGGTTACCCGTGGAAAACCACAAAATAAGGGTGAGTAACGAATTACTCAAGAAGAATCCCCAACCGGGTACAATACGATGCACATGGTCATCTAGGTGAGTGTATGCAAGCTATGAATATAAACACGAGAATAGAGCACATAGCTTAAGTCCACACTTGGACCTCGGATGCCAACTCGTGGTCTTAGTCCGGAAATAAATCCACCACACAATACGCCTATACGAGAAACGAGTCCCGACCTCGGCTTTCTCTCTCGCCGATACCAAAGGTGCACTAGCTCAAGATCCCGAGGAGCTCTCTGTCGGCGCCAGTAATGAGCGTAAGCGCGCATCGCGCGTGCTCTACTGCAGACTATGGGGGGTGCCGGGTCTATTGCAAGCCGCCCATGTCCAAGTCACCACGCCTAACTAAATCTCTGGATCGGTGTCACTGACATAGGGTGTGAGACCTAGACACGTGAACTATGTCAGCCTGAACCACCGCACCTGAGGCTAAGGAATCGGTCGTGGTAGGCTTACACCAGGAAGCCGTCCTTGCCCTATCGGTGGCAATCAAGGGCTACGGCCGAACACGCGAGGACGTGTCGATCGCCGGGGATGAGGCAATGCCAAGTCATCATCCCGACCGTTGGGGCATTTAATAGTCTGCCACCCTCACCCAAGATTGCAGGGCCTACCGGTCGGGTTAGCTAAACCCTCACGGGGTCCAGGGACGGAGTATTACCTCGTACGTCCCTGCCATGGATGCAAGATACTTTATGCATCAGGCCCGAATGATGCTACCTACCTACACTCTAACATATCATTTCAATAGCATATAATCCAATACAATCCAAAACGTGCTCAACAGATACAACAAACCTAGCATGGTACTACGAAGCAAGAATGTAGATATGAGCATGCGAGCGGAACAACCTAGCATGGACTAACATGAGAGAACAACATACGAAGTCATGCTAGTCGAAATTGAATGAGCACCTAAACTATACATGCGATAATCACAAACAAACATACAAACAACAATCACATAGAACATCGCAGGGTCCACACAACTCCGGTAAGAAAAATCCTTACAGCCGGGCAACTACACACAAAACCTAAGCCGCGATCGAACCCGAGCTAGCTACTACGAGAACCTAACAAAAACAATGATAATCATAATCCATAAGCCTAAATATAATAAAATAAACAAGGCTCGGCTCGGGAGCAACTCACGCGCTCGGTGACACTCGACGGGCAGCAAAGACGGCGCTGGCTTCTTCTTGGCGCCGCGGCGCAGGCGAAGGCCGATGGCGGCGAGGACCGCACACACTGCGCGCGACGGGCAGGCGCAGGCGCGAGCAGCGCGCGCAGCGCGACGGGCCGGGCTGGGCGCAGCGCACGGGCGCGGGCAAGCGGATGGGACAGCGCTTGGCCGGCGCGAGGCGGCGACGCGCCTGCGCGCGCGGGCGCAGCGCGAGCGCGGCGCGGCGGCGCGCGCGCTCGCTCACCGGTGCGCGCGACGGCCGCGACGGAGCCGGGCGGTGCAGGCGGCTCAGGTGCTCTGCCGCCGATCTGGGCAGCTGGGCTTGCTTGCTAGGCGATCTGGGCGGCTTTGGGCTTGTTCTTTGGGCGATCTCTGGGCATGCTGGGCAGCCTGCAACAAACACACACACACACAAGCTCTTCTCCTTACCTTCGGCCAACAAGAACACCCAATCGAGAAGATGAAGAGGATGAAGACTTACCCGGAATGATGATTGAACCAAGGGAGCTGCAAGGATGAAGAACTCGGCAAGGCAATGGAGAGAAAAGCTTGGGCGGCCACACACTTTGGAGAAGAAGATGAGACAAACCTAATTTCTATTTCATTTAACCAAATGCTCCAAAACTCCCAAAATGCAAGGCTAACCATAAAATGATGCAGGAAGAGCAACAAGAGCACCTAATGGCTCAATTGGTACACATCCCCACAAGCTTCCCGGGGAGACCCGGTTCAAACCCCAGGCTGCAGACAATTTCCTTTATTTTTACTTTTGCACCAAACCTTGCTCAAACCAAACCACAAATCCTTCCAAAAACCTACATAAATCCATCCAATAATTTTAGCAACTGGAAAAAGACATAAACGGCCCTGACGGCCCGACCAAATTACCAAAATACCCCTAGGGCATACCTGGAAGACCGGGATGAAAACCTGGGTCGTTACAAGTAGCCTAGGCTCTCTCCAGGTAGGTGGTATGAGCCTGATATGGTTCCTTGGTTATTGGTGTGGCACCACCTCTCGCCGTGAGTACGGGGCCTGTGGCCAATTGGTTGCTCGACTCACCAGTTCCCTCTGGAGTAGGATGCCAGATTGCTCTCGAGTCAGAGGACTCTTGTGAGCTTTTGGTCTTGGGTCTACGATCCTTAGACCGCTTTGCGAGGTGCTTATCAAGGACGAGGTTTCTTGACCTAGCATCAAGGAGCTTGGGTTCTGTACACCCTTCGGTTATGTTGCTGATCATACTTGTTTGTTGATGTTTGTATTCTTGTGCATGTCGGTCCCCGAGCTGGGGAAGCCTTACTGAGTTTGTGAAAACTCACCCTTTCCACCATGGAATCCCCACATGTACTACTAGATTGTACTTAGATGGATGATCGACGGAGCTGGGGATGACCATGGGACCTATTGTATTACTTTGTGTAGAGTCTCTTTAATTTATTCCTTCTGCATGAACTATTTAGGGGCATGATAAATTGTACATATTTACTCGGGCTTTCATGTTTTGACTCTTGGGTACCCAATGATACTTTAATCGAATTTTATGGTTTTTTATAAATTTGTTCTTTAGTGGATTTCAATAATATTATTTTACCAGATTTAATTATACATGCCCTAAGTGTCGAACACTGTTTTCATGCATTTAGAGTTAAGGACTTAAGTTTAGACCCTGATTTGGGTCGTCTTTACACTACCGTTCGCCAGCACCAGCCAAGCCGTCGCCATCGCCTAGCGCGCCCGCATGTCCGCGCTTTGACTCGCTACTGCCGCTCGCCCCGCGAAGCCCTTCGCATTCGCCTTCGCCCGAGCCGCCAAGAGCAGCAGCACTTTTGCCTTCGCCTTCGCCGAGCCACTGAGAGTAGCAACACCTTCACCTTCGCCGTCGCCGAGTCTTGGTGCGGAGGCTGTTCTTCTTGATTTTGGGTAACGAACCTAATCTTTCGAGTATTGTTTACTGTTTGGTCTATTTGAGTGCCTAGGGTAAGATTTGTGATGTTTTATTATTGTGCTAGGTTTTCTCTGTTGAATTTGTAGCTCGAGGGTGGTCGTGAATTGTGTGTTTGTCTCCTGCATACTTCCAGGTAAGGATTTCTTATCGGGGTTGTGTGGGCCCTACGAAACACTTAAATAGCACATGTATAATATGCAAGTATGTATGAGCATTCTAGTGGATAGGATCTTTGTTTCTGATTTGCCAGCATGTCTATTGACTTATTCATGTTTCCTGTTTTTGTTCTGTAGAGCCATTCTAAGTATTTTCTTACTCTGGCATATCCATGTTTCCTGTTTATGGTCTGTAGAGCCTTGCCAGGATTGTGTTGTCATTGATTTCGCCCGTCGGATCATTAACTAGTATTATCGTGCCTAGAAGATCATAGGAGTCATTAGTACAGGTCTCGCATGGGTAAGACCCCGAAGGGCACCAATGCGTTGTCAGTGTGTGTAAGTCCCCGATGGGCATCGTAGTGCAGCTAGGGAGTGTAAGACCTTGTTGGGCAGCCTGTGAACCTAGGAGGAGTAAGTCTCCTATGGGCATCCTTGAGCTTAAGCTGGTATGAGACCCCGATGGGATTCTGTGTATTGAGTAGATGTAAGACCCCGATGGGCATCCTCGAGCTTAAGCTGGTGTAAGTCCCCAATGGGCAACCTTGAGTGCAGTTTGAGTAACATCCTATTGGGCGTCATCGTGCTTAAAAGTGAGTAAGTCCCCGATGGGACTCACCAGGTATAAGACCCCGATGGGCATCCTTGTGCTGAGTTGGTGTAAGACCCCGATGGGCATCTTTGTGCTGAGTTGGTGTAAGACCCCGATGGGCATCCACGTGTTCTAGCTGGTGTAAGACCCTCGATGGGTATCCAAGTGTTCTAGCTGGTGTAAGACCCCGGTGTAGGTTGTAGTAGTAAGTCCTTGAATAGGCAAGTTCTAGAATGGCGGTTAGCCTGAGCCAGGTTGTTTCCTCTGTGTTCGTATTTGGTTGCATGTATATGTGTGCTAGATGATTGGTTTTTCATATTGTACCCCGGTTGAGGATTTTTACTGAGCGACTCGTTGCTCACCCTTAATTTTATGTGGTTTTCCACCAGGTAACTTATGGCCGAGACTGGATGGCTAGGAGGTTGGGACCGAGACTGGATGGCTAGGAGGATGCTGCTGGATGATCATGGACAGAGTACTCTGAGTCTTGTTGCGTGCGTTCTTAATTCTTTGCATGTAGACAAGGCACGGAGCCCTTAGGTGGACTTTGTTGTATTTCTGAGTTTCAAACTATTTGCCTCGGTTTCTATTTGTTGAAATTGTTTTGGATGTTTTCATTTGCAAATAAACGAAATCTCTGGCCAGGGATGGATTTGGTAAAACTTTTGACAGGTGCTTGGAAACAGGGACAGGTCCAAATAATAGAACTTTCTCTGAACGTTTTCTGTTTTAAAGTTTTCTATAATTCTGAATTCATGGTTTTGGGTTTACTTACATGCATAAGAGGTTTAAGACCTAGGTTTAGGACCCTATTCGAGTCGGGTCTTTACATATTTTTTGTCTACATGGAGTTTTCTCACAACACCATTTCAATAAAAAGGAAAATACTACCTTCTAACTTTGATTCTAAGACGCTAAAACACACCTACTCGGACACATGAAATTCTAATCTTTCAACCCAACACAAAATCATTTTTTATAAAGTTACAATGTGAAAGTAGTTCAAACATTTATCGGTATCTATTGCACTTGTAAGAACACGACTTCCTAAAATACTCTAATGAGGTATTACGTGTGCATGCATTTTAAAATCCTCAAAACCAATTTAATAACCACATGCATTTGCCCAACAAACCTCACCAAACTTATGAATAGTAATAATAGTTCGAAAACATATAAACAGAGTTCGGGATCCTGATAGTTCAAAACAAAAGATAATTCAGCAGAGTTTTAAAATGCAAAACATGAGGTTTGACACAAGTAAACAATGTGGAAAAGAAATGTCGACACCGTGTCCATGATCCATGCAGCTCCCAGCCTAGCCACCTTGGAATGTATCAGTACCTAAAAATGTAAGGGGGTGCGTATATCGAAATATCCATTGAGGAGCCCCACCATGGGGTTAAGCATGTAAATAGAAACAAGTTAGAAAATACGACAACTATAGCTAAGTGTCTTGCACAAGCGTGCCCGGCCCCCAGGCCAGTCACGAGCAAATAATGTCAAACAACGATGTGCAAACAGTGAGCAAGATACGACTAAATGTCGAGCAATCATCTGACCATGGTCAGAGCAAAGACCCCGAGTGAGGAGAACACAAAATTTTCCTAAACCTCAGGTCAGGCACGTCCCATACCGTGTCCAAAGGGGCAAGCACCATTATCTCGGGGTGGCCTGACCTTTGGCAGAGATCCACCAAACTTCATCAGCGGAGACATACACAAATTCCTTGGGTAGCCTGACCTATCAGGAACTAGCAAAGTTGTGCTCGGGGAGACTGTAAAGACCCGACCCGAATGGTGTCCTAAAATAGGCCTTTGCCTCAATGCATGCTTTTAAAACTTAGGAAAAATAATATGCAACGTTGTATGCCAGATTCTGATTAAAAAAAAATCAGTAAACATCCATTCAAAACAACAACAAAATGTCCTGGAACCTGTCCCTGTTTCCAAGCACCTGTTCCAAGCTAAATACAATTTAAAACGTACTCTTATTAGAGATTTAATTCACATTCAAATCCAAAAATGGTTTACATCAGTGTCAGAATCCGGGCAACAACCAGAAAACAACCTAAGGGCTCCGTGCCCAACTACATGCATTCAGAGGACATTTAAAACATAAAAACATAAATACAAGACTCAGAGTTCGAAACAACAGGTTTCCATGATCACAGCTCCTCCTCCAGCCATCCTGTCTCGCACCATGGTTACCTGTGGAAAACCACAAAATAAGGGTGAGTAACGAATTACTCAGTAAGAATCCCCAGTCGGGGTACAATACGACATACATGGTCATCTAGCAGAAAGGTATGCAAGCTATGAATGTAAACACAGAATAGAGCACATAGCTTAAATCCACACATACACCTCGGATGACAACTCAGGGTCTTACTCTGGAATAATCCACCTCATGATACGATCCTATACGAGAAACAAGTCTCGGCCTCAGCCTGTCTACTGTCGATACGAAAGGTACACTACCTCAAGATCCCGAGGAGCTCTCCGGTCGGCGCTATAATGAACGTAAGCATGCACCGCGTGGTACATCAGACTATGGGGGGTGCTGGGTCTAGTGGCAAGCTGCCCATGTCCAGCCACCACGCCTAACTAAATCTTTGGATCGGTGTCACTAACATAGGGGTGTGAGACCTGGACACGTGAACTATGTCACCGCTTCCACCGCACTGGGCTAAGGAACCGGCCGTGCTAGGCTTACACCGTGAAGCCGCCCTTACCTTAACAAGTGGCAATCAAGGGCTACGCCGAACACGCCGAGGACGTGCCGACTACGGGACGAGGCAATGCCAAGTCATCATCCCGACCGCTGGGGCATTTAACACCGCCACCCTCACCCAAGATTGCGGGGCCACCGTTAGGGGTTAGCTAAACCCTAACGGGGATCGTGGACGAGTACCGCCTCGCAGACGCCCCCGCTCATGGATGCAAGTTACGTTATGCATCTGACCCGGATGATGCTACCTACCCGAACTCTAAACTATAATATCAACAGCAAACAATCCAATACAATCCAATACGTGCTCAACAGATACAACGAACCTAGCATGATACTATGAAGCAAGAACAGATACGAGCATGCCAGAACGGAACAACCTAGCATGGACTAACATGAGAAACAACATAAGAAATCATGCCACGGAATTCGCATGAGCACCTATCACTAAACATGCTGATAAACACAAAGAAGCATACAAACAGCATCACATAATATATCGCAGGGCCCACACAACTCGGGTAAGAAATCCTTACCTTGGTCGGGAGGCAACTAAACACAAAATCCTAAGCTGCGATCGATCCCGATCTAGCTAACGAGAACCTAACAAACACAATAATAATCACAAACCATAGGCCTAAATATAACAAAATAAACAAGGCTCGGCTCGGGAGCAACTCACGCGGCGCGGCTGACACGCGGACGGGCAGGCTGCTGCTGGGCGCTGATGGGCGGCAGGGTTGCACGCTGGCACGGCGCTTGGGCGCGGGCGAGACAAGGTGCTCAGATGCGGACGCGAACGCGCGGGCGAGCGACGCGGATCGGCTGGGAGCGTGCGGGCGATCTGGGAGCGATGCAGGCGCTGGCGAGGAGCGGGCGCGCGGGCTGCTCGACTGGTGCGTGCGACGGCTGCGACAGGGCGATCTGGGCGTCTGACTCGGCTGTTGGGCGACAAGCTGATCGATGGCACTACAGGGGCGATGGAGCTGGGCGATCTGGGCGGTCTGGATCTGCAGCTGGGCTGGCTCCTCTCGGCTAGCTGCACAAAACACACACACACACACACACCTCTTCACTGTCGGCCAGCAGGGGTGCTAAAACGAAGAAGGAGAAGAAGAAGAAGACGAAGAACCTTACCGGAAAGATGATCGGACCTCGGGGCTGCAAGAGAGCAAGGATTCGGCTTGGGGAGCTAGGGAGAAAAGCTTGGGCGGCCAAGAAGCATTTGGGAGAAGAAGACAAAACCCTACATTTCTTTTCTTTTAATCAAATGCACCAAAACTCCAAAGATCCAAGGCTAACCAAGATATGTCGCAGAAAGAGTAACAAGAGCTCTCAATAGCTCAACAAGCACGCATCCCAACAGGCTTTCCCAGAGACCCGGGTTCAACAAGCACGTATATAGTAATGCATAGATGGAATAACAACATAGAACAAGTATCAACCCAAGGCCATTCAGTCGATCAAAAGGTTAAACAAATAAGCAGTTCATCACATATTCAAGCAAAGATACAAATCAGAAAATGTTGATACGATCACAAAATACACAACAATAGTGATTTAACCATTTACGAGCTATACACGATTTCATGCTACCACGACTAGTAATAGGTTCAAACAGTGAATGACCACCAAATCATACATGCAAAAAGTCATCCAATATTCAATTCTCGTAAATCTTATCATGTGTAACGGCCCGGAATTTTCATCCCGGTCTTCCCGGGAGGCCCAGGGGCATTTTGGTAATTTTGGTCGGGCCGACAAAATAGCGCGTCGAGTGAGATTCGAGCCAGGGTCGCGTGGGAAGCTAGGCAAGCGTCGCTGCCAATCGAGCCACTGAGCGCTCTTGTGCTTCTAAACGCGCCAACTTGTATTTATGCATGTCTTCGTGCGTTTTATTTTAAAAGCCAAAATCGCCCGAGTTTCTTCCTTCATTTCTCTTCTTCTTCTTCGCGATTCTTCTCCGACCGACCAGCGTTTCCTTCGCGAATTTCTCCCTCGCCGACCTCGATTCAGCCGAGCTTCTTCCCCAAATTCAAGTCGATTTTCATTCCGAGCAAAGCAGTGAGCTTGCTTCCTTCTCCTTCTCCTTCTTTTTTGGCGACTTCCCCTATTTCCGACTTCCATTTTCCTACCGAGTCGAGGTGAATCGTTGGGTGGTTTTTCTGCAAACTAATGTAGGGAAGTGGTCCAAAGAACATATCGCGCGCGTCGAATCTCTCTACAATCGCCTCGAATCGAGCTCGTTTTCTCGATCCTCTGTCGCTTCGCCTTTATTCGCCGAACTCGCGTGGCGTGAGAAGCGAACACCCGCCGAGCCTCACCACTCATCGCCCCGCGTTCGCGCGCCTCGCTCGCCTCGCCGCCACCGCATCGCGCCGCCCGAGCCCCTTCTCGCCGAGTCGTGCCGCATGGCCTGCCAGCCGCTCTCCCGCCCATCTCCGCCACACGCCATTCTTGCGCCCCGCCCCGCGCCAGCCTAGCCCCGCTTGCTGCGCCTGCTCGTGCAATCGGCTCGCTCGCATGCTTAAATCGCGCCTCGTGAGTTCCTCCCGAGCTGAGCCTTGTTTATTTTACTATATTTAGGCCTATTGTGTGATTTTTGTTGCGATTGATAGGTTCTCGGTAGCTAGTTCGGGATTGTTCGCAATTTAGGATTTCGTGTCAAATCGTCCCCGACCAAGGTAAGGATTTCTTACCGGAGTTGTGTGGACCCTGCGATATATTATGCGATTGCTGATTGATTGCTTGATTGTGTTTATTGACATGTGTAGCTAGGTAGTCTATTCTGAATTCCCGATTAGCATGATCTTCCTGATTAATTCTCATGTTAATCCATGCTAGGTTGTTCCTTTCTGGCATGCTCGTATCTGTTCCTTGCTTCGTAGTATCATGCTAGGCTCGTTGTATTCTTATTGAGAACGTATTGGATTTTATGGAATTGTTTGCTGATTGCTAGGGCAAGTTAGAGTTGCAGGTAGATAGCATCATCTGGATTTTATGGAATTGTTTGCTGATTGCTAGGGCAAGTTAGAGTTGCAGGTAGATAGCATCATCTGGGCCTGATGCATAAAGTACCTTGCATCCATGGCGGTGGACGCCGAGACGCTGCTCGCCCCTCGACCCCGTGAGGGGATTAGCTAACCTGCCGCGTAGGCCCCGCAATCTTGGGTGAGGGTGGCGATCGTTAAATGCCCCAACGGCCGGGATGATGACTTGGCATTGCTTTGCCCCCGGCATCGCACGACGCCCTCGCAGTGTTCGGCCGTAGCCCCGATTGCCACCGCTAAGGTAAGGGCGGCTTCTCGGTGTAAGCCTACCACGACCCGCTTCCTTAGCCTCAAAGTGTGGTTCAGCCGACATAGTTTACGTGTCCAGTCTCACACCCTATGTCGCGACACCAATCCAAAGAATTAGTTAGGCGTGGTGACTCGACATGGGCAGCTTGCCTCTAGACCCGCACACTTCATGGTCTCAGCAGAGCACGCGGTGCATGCTAACGCCATTACAACACACGACCGAGAGCTCCTCGAGATCTTGAGCTAGTGTACCTTTCGTCGACAGAGATGCCGAGGCCGGACTTGTTTCTCGATAGGGCGACTTGTGTATTGGACTCGTGGGTGATATTATTCCGACTAAGACCCTAAGCCGGCATCCGAGGCCCACGTGTGGGCTAAGCTATGTGCTCTATTATGTGTTTATATTCGTAGCTTGCATACGCTCATCGAGATGACCATGTATATCGTGATTGTACCCCTGCTTGGGGATTCTTACCGAGTAATTCGTTACTCACCCTTATTATTGTGGTTTTTCCACAGTAACCAAGTTAAGTAGACAGATGGTCAAGGAGGAGCTGTGATCATGGGGCTCACCATCAAACTCGATTTTGTGTTATGACTCTTTATGTTTTATTTTCCCAGCATGCATGTAGCCAACGCACTGAGCCCTAGGATGTTTTCTCAATATTTTGTGGATTCCAAAGATTATTGTATTTAGACATGTTTTGAATGATTTTAAGAAATCTCTCGATTGGAGTATACTTTGAAATGTATTTATCTTGGAACAGTGCTTGGAAACAGGACAGTTCTAGGAAATTGTCTAGTTTTTAAAGGGGTTATTTTGAATGTTTTGTTTTAATTGGAATCCAAATCATGTCTGCTTAAATGTCCTTTACTTTGAATGCATGCATTGGGGTAAGGGCCCATTTAGTGCCCCATTCGGGTCGGTCCTTTACAGCTTGGTATCGTGAGCTCGTGAGTCATAAATTCTCAGAGATTGACCTTTTTGTTGTAGGTCGCTTTTCCCATGATCACGAGCACTGGACACCATCAGTACACCTAAGTTTACTATTTGTTGTAGAAAAAGGGTTAAGAATTTACAATACCCGCCATCTAGTGTATGCCTTGTGTAGTGTTGTGGAGCGGAGACGAGCAGGTTCTGACTCGTTATTGGTTTGGGTTTAGAGCGCCATCATGCCAACTTCCCGTAGTGTGTGATGTATGTTGTGGCTTGTTGTGGTATCCAGATAGATTCAGATGCCCTGGAACATCTTTCCAGAGGGAGGTAGAGATTGGACTCCCATAGGCCAACTATGGCCCAGTTGTTGGTTTTCCCCTAGTGAGAGGGTGGAGGTGCTTTGCCTTGGAATGCCACTCCAAGAGAGGAGTTAGTTGTGGTTGTGCTGATGTGGATGTTTGTGGAGCAGGTCCCCGTGTGGACTAGCCTGGGTAGCTCAAGTGTTGATATTGAGCCTTGTTAGATTATTTGGTTGCCCAGAGAATGGCTGCAAAGTTGGTAGCATTCGAGGAGGTTGATGAGGCATCTTTGTGCTTCTGTGAAGTGTGGTTGTTTGCAACCAGTAAGCCGGAACCCTGTAGTTAAGGGTGCAGTAAGCAATGTTCCCTACGGACTGGATCCGTTGGTTGTTTCCTCAGTTGGTTGGTAGAATTGAATACTCTTTTTTGGTAAGCCCCTAGAGTAGGGCTAGTTGCTGCATGTTGAGAGAGCCGGCCAGAGTTTGTTGAGCATCATGTGGAGATGCAAGAGTAGGCTGTGAGCCTTCAGCTTGATGAGATGCCTTAGGCATGGTTGTTGGAGTTGAGCCCTTGTATGCCGAGCCAGAGTTCGTGTCACTTGAGGTTGTGACCTTGTTGGCCCGCTGGTAGTAAGATGTGGATTTGGTAGTAGTGGCACTTGAGGTGCATTGGTTGGTGTGCCGCTTTGGCACTAAATCTGTTCAGCCCGAGTTTGGTATGGGCATAGCAGATGGTTCTATGTCGTCGGAGTTTAGCACACTCAGCTAGCCTTGGATCCGTTATGGTAGTTGCACCTGTGGTAGGTCTTGCAAAAGGGCTAGTTCGGTGGTAATCGAAGGACTTCAAGCAAAAGGATGTTCGAGAGGAGCCGAGCCTTTTCCCAAAGTGTTACCGAGGTTGAGTAAGTCAAGCGGCTTTGACGGTTGGTAAGTGTTAGTGCGCAGCATCTCACGCTAGTGTTAAGGCTAAGAGATCTTTGTGGTTGGTAGTGCGGTCAACTACCTTCGAGTGCCTAAATCTCAGGAGAGTTGAGCATCGTAGAAGCAAGTTTGGGTTCCAGCTGAGGGACCATGAGTTGGATGCCTATGAGGTAAGTAGGATGCCTTGTGAGAGAAGTTGGATGCCTTATGGGTAAGCACCCTTGGTAGAGGCTTGGTATAAAGTAAGTTCGGTTTGCATGGTTATGCTTTGGTAGAGCAAGGTTGCCACAGCTTTGAGCATCGTGTGGAGATGGAACTTTGGGTGTTCCGTTGATTGATTGTATCTCTGCCAAGAGCTAGTGTGGCTTTTGGGAAAAGCATTTGTTAGTCTTGGATCGCTAAATGAAGGTTGGAAGTTGTGCACACAAGTGTGTTTGTGTGGTTCGTTATGTGGCGAGAGTTTTAGATCCATGTAGGGTTTGCTTTGGGGATCCGTGCTCGCTTCTGGAAAAGTTGGACTCTGTGGATGTTGTAAGGCTTTAGTGAGGCGTGTAAGGATACCATGCTCGTGGTATCCGGTTGTTGCTTAGGTAAGATTTGTTGTTGGACCTAAGCTTGGTTGGCGGATCTTCTTGTTGATCGTCATGACCGAGAGAGTTGTTCGATCCTTCCTTGGGTAGGAGTTATGTTGTGGTTGATGTCCGAGTAGGAGGATGACGATTCGGTAGCGCTGCCGGTCCTCTTGGTCCCAAGGAGTTGGAGTTGGCCAAAGATGGTTATGATGCCGGAAAAAGGAGTTGTTGTTGTTCAGCAAATTGGTCGTTAGTCCGTTAGTTGGCAAAGTGTGTCGAGGGTTGCCTGAGAACCCTAGGTTGTGGAGAGCATCTCTAGAGCTCAATCAGCCCGATAGTGAGTTTCAGCTGGCAAGTTGAAGCCGTAGTTTGTAGCCCGGGTGAGTTGTTGGCGCCTTGGTAGCCTAGCAAGCTGGTATTTGTTTGGAGTGGAGTCCGGATTGGTTCCGGTGTGGGAACAAGTTGTTGCTTGGTGATTGACCAAGGTGTGGATTGGAATTTCTAGAAGTCAGTTTTGCTCGTGGGGCGAATGGTTCGTGCCTCGTTGATTGTCTTCCTCGCTTCCGTGAAAGTTGAGAGTTGCCCGCTGGTATTTGGAGGTTCAATTCGTGGTGGACCCTGCGCTACCCCCGTGAGATTTTGATCGTGTTGCTTCAAAGGGGCAAGACAAAGTGAGTGCATGTGGAGCTCTATGTTCTTCGGTTGTCTACTCGTAGAAGCCGTTTCTTTCTGGGTTTGGCACGCACTACCGCGATTTGTTAAGGATTTTTCCGCCATAGCCTCGCCCCTCACTCGTCCGACGAGGAAGGGTGTCGAGTTTGTTTGGGACGGTAGGTGTGATGAGAACTTTGCCGTGCTCAAGCGCGCTTTGACTTCAAAGACTGCTGTTGGCAAATCCCGAGGGGACAGTGGTTTCGTGGTTTACAAATGATGCTTCCAAGTTCGGGTTAATGGTGTGTTGATGCAAAGACGGAAGGTCATTGCTTATGCTTCCCGTCACCAAGCCATATGAGCAAAACTATCCGACTCATGATATGGAGTTGGCAAAGCAGCGGTGTTTGCAATCAAGATTTTGAGGCATTACCGTATGGTGAGCTGATCCAGATGTTTACCGATCACCGTGAGCCTCAAGTATCTGCTCACCTCGTAAGGAGCCAAATATGAGGCAGAGGAGATGGTTAGAGTTAGTGAAAGATTATGATCATGAGATTCTGTACTCATCCGGGTAAAGCCAATGTTGTAGCCGATGCTCGAGTAGGAAGACGCCGCACTCGCGGTTGTTGTTGAGTTCCTAGCCCAGACACGGAGAGTTCGAGCGGGCCGAGATTGCAGTGTTGTTGGGTGAGGTTACTACTAGAGTGGCTCAGCTTGATACCCAAATGCATCGATTAGACAATGGATTATTGATAGTCACCGAGTGATCCCGCGCTTAAGAGATTGTTTGACAGATTTAGAGCTGACGGAGATTTTGATTTCGTATATTCACCGCATACAGCAATGACGACAGGCCGCCGTGCCAGTGTTCCTGGATGTTGTAGGATTTCGAGCCGAGTTGCTCTCGTGAGGCCCACAGCTTCTTCTCGCTTTTCACCACCCTGGGTACCAAGATGTATCGTGATCTTGCGCGATATTCGTGGATGTGTATGAAGAGAGATGTTGCGAGTTTGTCACCGATGTCTCACTTGTCGCCAAGTGAAGGCACCTGCAGAGACCAAATGGCTTGTTGCAGCAATGCACCGAGAGTGTGCCTCAAAGAGAAATGGGAAGAGATCTCCATGGACTTTATTTCTGGTTTGCCGAGGACTCCGAGGAAGTTCTCTCAGATTTGGGTGATAGTCGATCGACATAAGAGCGCACACTTCATTCCCTGTGAGAGACACTTATACCGTGGAACAAAGGCGCAGCTTGTTTTTGGAGCAGATCATTTGTTATCACGGCAGTGCTCGTGAGAATTGTGTCCGACCGTGATTCGAGGGCTTGTGTGTTGGATTTCTCAGCGCTTGGGACCAAAAGATCAGATTCCGATGGAGTTTGCATATAAAGCCAGCTATCACGACGATCTCAGATGGCTCCATTCGAGGCTTTGTATGGTAAGCGCTGCCGATCTCCCGTGTTCTAGGAAGAGGTTGGTGATAGGCGTGTTTTGGGTCCCGAAGTTGCCGCCGCTAATCAATGGTGCCGCATGTAAGATTAGAGCCCGTATGTTTACAAATTTCAGAGCAGATAGAAGAGTTACGCCGATGTTCGCGCCGGATTTGGAGTTTGAGGTTGGTCAAAGATGTATTCCTAAAGGTTGCACCGATGCGAGGTGTTTTGAGGTTTGGCAAGCGTGGAAAGCCGAGTCCCCGCTTTGTTGGCCCGCTTGAGATTCTCGAGAGGATCGCAAGGTTGCTTATCGATTAGCCCCGCCTCCGCCGCTGTCGCAGCAGGCACGTTGTTTTTCATGTTTCGATGTTGAGACAGCTTCGTTCTGATCCATCGCACATTGTTGACTTTGAGCCGCTGGTACCGAATGAGGATTTGAGCTTCGAGGAGAAGCCGCTGGGGATTCTTGCTTTTGAGACAAAGTCACCGCAGAATCGTGAAATCCGCTGGTAAAAGTTCAAAGGAGGAGTCGAGTTCGAGAGGAAGCCACTTGGGAGCGGGAAGATGATGAAATTAGATTGCAGATCCCGAGCCGCTCCATCTTAAGTGACTTTCGAGGACGAAAGTCTTATAAGGGGGAATATTGTAACGGCCCGAATTTTCATCCCGGCTCTTCCTGAGGCCCAGTGGGCATTTTGGTAATTTTGGTCGGCCCGACAGGGCGGGTTATGTATTTGTTAATTGCCGGAAAAATTATGAGTCAATTTGAATGGGATCGGGAATTTTGGTGAAGACATTTGGGCTTGGGAAAAGGTAAAAATAAATAGGGAATTAAATAGCGCTGGCGAGTGAGATTCGAGCCGTGGTCGCGTGGGGAAGCTAGGCAAGCGCCGCGCCAATCGAGCCATCGAGCGCTCTTGTGCTTCTAAACGCGCCAACTTGTATTTATGCCTGCTTCGTGCTTTTTATTTTAAAAGCCAAAATCGCCCGAGTTCGCTCTTCATTTCTCTTCTTCTTCGCGATTCTTCTCCGACCGACCAGCCGCTTCTTCGCGAATTTCTTCCTCGTCGACCTCGATTCAACCGAGCTTCTTCCCCAAATTCAAGTCGATTTTCATTCCGAGCAGCAGGTGAGCTTCGTTCCTTCTCCTTCTCCTTCTCTTTTTCGGCGATTTCCCCTATTTCCGACTTCCATTTTCCACCGAGTCGTGGTGAATCGCTGGGTGGTTTTAAGCAAACTAATGTAGGGGAAGTGGTCCAAAGAACAAATCGCGCTGTCGAATCTCTCCAATCGCCCAAATCGAAGTTCGCTTTCTCCGATCCTCTGGCTGGCCCTCGTCACGCGAGCTCATGGCGCGCAGGCGCCTCACCCGCCGAGCCTCGCCGCCATCGCCCCGCGCGCGCGCGCTGCCCTTCCCTGCTCACCCGCATCGCGCGCTCGAGCCCCTCGCCGCTGAAGTCGTGCCGACGCTTCGCAGGCCGCCAAGGCCTCACACTGCGTTGCTTGCGCCACGCCAGCCAGCCTCGCGCGCCATCTCGCTTCTGGCCATACAAGGCAGCCTGGCCGCTGCGTTCACACGCCCATTCTCGCGCTTCCCAGCCGCTTTCCCAAATAGCCCCGCTGCTGCCCTGCTGCAATCGGCTCGCTCGCGCGCTCGCCGCGCCTCGTGAGTTGCTCCCGAGCCGAGCCTTGTTTATTTTACTATATTTAGGCCTATTGTGTGATTTTTGTTGTGATTGATAGGTTCTCGTAGCTAGTTCGGGTTTGTTGGCAATTTAGGATTTCGTGTCAATTGCCCCCACTCAAGGTAAGGATTTCATACCGAGTTGTGTGGACCTCGCGATATATTATGCGATTGCCGATTGATTACTTGTTTGTGTTTATTGACATGTGTAGCTAGGTATTCTATTCTCGAATTCCCGATTAGCATGATCTTCCCGACAATTCTCATGTTAATCCATGCTAGGTTGTTCCTTTCTCGCATGCTCGTGATCTGCTCTTTGCTTCGTAGTATCATGCTAGGCTCGTTGTATTCTTATTGAGCACGTATTGGATTTTATTGAATTGTTTGCCGATTTCTAGGGCAAAGTTAGAGTTGCGTAGATAGCATCATCCGGGCCTAATGCATAAAGTATCTTGATCCATGGCGTGGACGCCGAGACATGCTGTTCGCCCCTCGACCCCATGAGGGATTAGCTAACCCAAGCGGTAGGCCCCGCAATCTTGGGTGAGGGTGGCAGTCGTTAAATGCCCCAACGGCCGGATGACGACTTGGCATTGCCTCGCCCCCGCAGCCGGCACGCCCTCGGCCAGTGTTCGGCCGTAGCCCCCGATTGCCACTGTTAAGGTAAGGGCGCTTCCTCGTGTAAGCCTACCACGACCCGCTTCCTTAGCCTCAAAGTGTGGGTTCAGCCGACATAGTTTACGTGTCCGTGTCTCACACCACTATGTCGCTGACACCGATCAAAAGAATTAGTTAGGCGTGGTGACTCGACATGGGCAAATTGCCTCTAGACCCGCACTTCATGGTTCCGCAGAGCACGCGCAGCATGCTTACGCCATTACAAACACCGACCGAGAGCTCCCCGGATCTTGAGCCAATGTACCTTTGGTCGACAAAGAGATGTGCCGAGGCCGGACTTGTTTCTCGATAGGGCGACTTGTGTATTGGATCGTGGTGGTGATATTATTCCTGACTAAGACCCTAAGCCGGCATCCGAGGCCCAAGTGTGGGCTAAGCTATGTGCTCTATTCTCGTGTTTATATTCATAACTTGCATACGCCATCGAAATGACCATGTATATCGACAAATTCCTGGGCTTGGGGATTCTTATCGAGTAATTCGTTACTCACCCTTATTATTGTGGTTTTTCCACAGTAACCAAGTTAAGTAGACAGATGGTCAAGGAGGAGCTGTGATCATGGGGCTCACCATCAAACTCGATTTTGTGTTATGACTCTTTATGTTTTATTTTCCCCGAATGCATGTAGACGCACTGAGCCCTAGGATGTTTTCTCTCAATATTTTGTGGATTCCAAAGATTATTGTATTTAGACATGTTTTGAATGATTTTAAGAAATCTCTGATCGGAGTATACTTTGGAAATGTATTTATCTTGGAACAGGTGCTTGGAAACAGGGATAGGTTCTAGGGAAATTGTCTAGTTTTTAAAGGGGTTATTTTGAATGTTTTATTTTAATTGGAATCCGAAATCATGTCTGTTTAAATGTCCTTTACTTTGAATGCATGCATTGGGGTAAGGGCCCATTTAGTGCCCCATTCGGGTCGGTCCCTTACATCATGCCACTATTCACATGCTTTAATCCACAAACCCAAATCATAATGAAACTCCTTACCTTCCCAACGACTCGACTGAAACACTACGAAAACCCACAAGCTAAACGACGTGTCGAGCAATGAAACCCTAGAGCACCTAAACACAAAACAACGTCGAGTGTTCATTAGGGACAAGCTAAACATGCCAAAAAGGGGGTTAACATCACGGAAACAAGGGGAAGTTACTGTTCGGCAACACCTCGCCGCAGAACGACGGCGCCGGTGGCAGCTGACGGAGGTGCGTCATCGCGGAACAGAGCGAGTCATACCTCGTTGGAAAGGTCTTGATCTCAGTATCACAGAACAGGTCTCAGATTTGTAAACTAACTTCTCTAGCTCTCAAAAACTAAGAATAAAGAAAGAAAACTCAAATGGGTTTTTGAGCATCTCGTCGGAAAACTCCATTAATGGCTGAAACGAAGCTTGAAAATAAATCAAAAAGGGAGAAACAACTTACCCACGAAGATTAGAACGAAGAGGTAGAGGATAAACAGAATAGGGCTCGATCCGGCGACACGTTGGAGAAGAAATAGTTGCGACTGGTCGCGAGCCTGCTGGTGGCGACTTACACTTCCACTTGCCTGAAACGGATGAGGAACTGCGCTAGAGTTCTCATCAGAGGCACTGCAGGTGAGACGGAGACGATGGGGCTGCCGACGATGGGAAAACAGAGATGGAACGCGAGAGAGGGGGCTGGACACGCAGAGAAGAAGAGAGAAAAGGGTTGGGGTATTATTTGTTTTTGGCTATGCAATAAATGTGAGAGAGAACAAACATTTTATTTTTCTATTTATAATATAACTTATTTCCCTTTTTTATTTAGAAAACCCCAAGTCCCTACAAGATAATCCATTTTCCCCAAAACACACTTACTCGAATGCATGAAATTCTAATCTTTCGAACTAACACAAAATCATTTTTTATAAAGTTATAGTTGTGCAAGTAGTTCGAACATTTATCGCTATCTTGTGCACCATTTGCTAACCGTGTGAAAATTTTGAAATTCTAATAATTTTAAAACATAATTTTTTTATTTTTATCATCTAAAACCAATTTATTTAAACCCAAAAGTTTTAATTCTTGAACTTTTAATATACAAAAAAATCTTAACCTTTTGTTTTTAGACTATTAAACTCACTTTCTTTTTTAGTATTTGAATTTTGTGGGTCAAATTGTTATTGGTTTTAATCTACATGGAGTTTCCTCACAACACCATTGCAATAAAAAAGAAAATATTTCATTCTAACATTAATCCTCAAACCCCAAACATGTTGACTACACCGCATTTGATTCTAATCTTTCAACTAACACAAAATATTTTGCTATAAAGTTATAGTGTGCAAGTAGTTCACATATTTATTGCTGTCTTCTTCACCATTTACTATATGTGTCAAAATTTTGACATGTTGATAATTTTAAAACACAAAAATTTGCATTTGCATCATTTAAAACCAATTTTTTTAACCCAAACGCTTAAATTTTCAAATCTTTGTTATAAAAAAATCGTGAATCTTTTTGTCTTTAGACTATTAAATTTATTGTTTTTCGTTGAATATTTGAATTTTTTGGGTCAAATGTTTGTGTATTTTAGTCTTCCTAGAGTTTTGTCAAAACACCGTTGTAATAAAAATACAAAATATTTCATTCTAAGCATGTTCCCAACAACCTGAAACACATTAAATACGACGCATGCAATTATTATAATCTTTTGTACATACATTAAATACGACGCATGTAATTCTAAACATTTTTTTATAAAGTTAATGTATGCAAGTAGTTCAAACATTTACCACTGTCTTTTGCACAATTTACTATTTGTGTCTAAAATTTGAAATTTCTATAATTTAAAAACACAAAAGTTTTTTATTTCAACTTTAAAACCAAGTTTCTTTTAAAACCCAAAAGTTTAAATTTTTTAATCTTTGATATTTAGAAAATCGTAACTTTTTGTATTTTAGATTATTAAACTCACTTTTTTCGATGAGTACTTGAATTTTGTGGCTCAAATGTTGATGCATTTTTAGTCTACATAGAATTTTCTCACAACACCGTTGCAATAAAAAGAAAATTTATTACCTTCTAACTTTGATTCTAAAATGCCAAAACACACTTACTCCAACCCATGAAATTCTAATCTTCTGTACTAATACAAAATCATTTTTTATAAAGTTAATTTGTTCAAGTGGTTGAAACGTTTGACGCTATCTTGTGCACATTTTCCTATTTGTGTCGAAAGTTTAAAATTTTTATAATTTAAAACTCAAAAGTTTAATTTTTGCACTTTAAAACTAATTTTTTTAAACCCCAAAAGTTTTAATTTTTTGAATCTTTGATATTAAAAAAATAGTAACCTTTTGTTTTATACTAATAAACTAATTTTTCCCTCACAATTGCAATAAAAAGGAAAATATTCCGTTCTAGCTTTGATCCTAAAACGCCAAAACATGTTGACTCCAATACATGAAATTATAATCTTAAAAACCAACACAAAATGATTTTTATAAAGTTACAGTGTGCAAGTAGTTCAAACATCATCGCTATCTTCTCCACCATTTGCTACCCATGTCAAAAATTTGAAATGTTGATAATTTTAAAACACAAATGTTTTCATTTTTTCGTTTTAAGCCAATTTTTTAAACCCAAAACGAGAAGTCAAAACCGATGTGAGTGAGCCACGCCTCCCGATGCCTAAGTCACTGAGATTGAAAGAGGTGAGAAGGTGAGTCGAGTTTAGGGTTTTCGAATTAGCTTACCACATGACTAAATGACTTGCATATATATATAGGAGGCGAGTAGGTGACCAATTTTGGTAAAAATAAATCCTAATTTATGGTAATATTTCCATTTTTAGTTGAGTACTTCCATTTTAGGAAAATATCACTTCTTTGGCCGAGCCCTAAATAGGGTTTAGTCGAGATAAGGAAAAATGATGAATTTAGGCAAAAAGGCACGCAAACCAAGCTAAAACGAGGGATATATGGGTGAAAAAGCAAAAAGGGTCGACCTGACTCCGCTGGCTGTGTGGCACCTAGGTGGGCACGCGAGCGGCATAGGCAAAGTTAAGCAACCCGCAAGCGCCATAGGTGGGTTGTTTGGCCCGCAAGCACACACGAGGCCGGCTATAATGGCCTAGGTTTTCATCTTGGTTCCTAGGTTTGTTTCTTAGTTGATTCATTTGTTCCGCTCGGCCGTTAGTGCGCTTTTAGCCTTTAGAGGGCATTTTGGTCATTTTACCCTAGGGCCTGCTTTGGTATTTATTGAGTTTCAGGTCGTTTCTGCTTTATGTTGAGACTAGGGCTGCTTTTTATGATTTGCAAGGAATCAAGATTAGTTTTTCATTTTGAGGAGAAGAGGCTTGTTTGTGGTTAAATGAATTCAATAAAAAGAAAAGAAAAAGAAAGGTTTTTGGGAGTTTGATCAATCAAAACATTCAGGAAAAACCAGATCCTCTTCTCCTCCTTCCTCTTCAAATCCCCACCACCAATCGCCCCTTGCCCTACAAGAAGTTGCCACGGCCAACCCATGCACGCACTCAACCCACCGCATCGCAACCCCGCTTTGCCTTGCCTTACCGCCGCATCCGCACACACCCTTCTCGCATGGTGATCCGACAATGGAATAGTTTAAATCAAACATTGATGCCAAAAATCAAAACAAAACTCTTGGGACGAACTTTACGCTTTAAAGGCTGAAATCTATCCAAGTTTTTCGCTTTAGCTACCAAACATCGTAGTGCAACATTGAATATTTTGCATCAAATGTTTGCGCCAAAGGATCGAAACAAACACTCTCAGGATGAACCTTAGGATTTAAACGCTGAAATTTATCCGAGTTTTTTCTTTTCCCTCCTAAAACATTTTGATGCAGCATTGGAATAGTTTACATTAAACGTTTATGCCAAATCATTGAAACAACCCGTCTAGGGACGAACTTTATGTTTCCAACACATAAATCCTTCCGATTGTTTTGGTTTTACCTTTCGAAATTTGGTGATGCGACATTCGAATAGTTTACATTAAATGTTGGTGCCAAAAAATTGAAACAAACACTCTTGGGACAAACTTTTGTTTTAAACGTTGAAATATATTCGAGTTTTTCGTTTTAGCTCCCGAAACATCACAATGCAACATTGGCATTGCGAGAAACGTTTGCACCAAATAATCGAAACTTGGGACGAACTTTAGGTTTTCAAAGCATAAATCTCTCTGAGTTTTTTGGTTTTCCCACACGAAACAATGTGATGCAGCATTGGAATAGTTTACATTAAACGTCTATGCCAAATGTTCGAATCATTCTGTGTAAGAACGAACTTTAGGTTTTCAACGGATAAATACTTACGGTTTTTTTTTGGTTTTACTACTCAAATGTGGTGATGCGCCATTGAAATAGTTTACATTAAACGTTGGTGCCAAATAATCAAACAAACACTCTTGGGACGAACTTTATTTTTTAAACGCTGAAATGTATCCAAGTTGTTCGCTTTAGCTCCCAAACATCGTAAAGCAACATTGGAATATTTTATGAAACGCTTGCGCCAAAAAAATTGAAACAAACACTCTTAGGACAAACTTTAGGTTTTCAATGCATAAATCTATTCGAAGTTTTTTGATTTCCTCCCAAAACATTGTGATCCGTGATTGAAATACTTTACGTGAAACGATTATGCCAAATCATTAAAACAAATCGTCTAGGGACAAACATTAGGTTTTCAACGCATAAATCCTTCCGATTGTTTTGGTTTTACCTTTCAAACATGGTGATGCGACATTCGAATAGTTTACATTAAACGTTGGTGCCAAAAATTGAAACAAACACTCTTGGGACAAACTGTGGGTTTTAAATAAATATATCCGAGTTTTTCGATTTAGTTCTAGAAACATCGCAATGCAACATTGGCATTGCGTGAAACGCTTGCGCCAAATATTCAAAATTTGGGACGAACTTTAGGTTTTCAACGCATAAATCTCTCGTAGTTTTTTGGTTTTACCATACGAAACATTGTGATGCAAATGAAATTGTTTACATTAAACGCTTATGCCAAATCTTTGAAACATTCTCTAGGGACAAACTTTAGGTTTTCAACTTCATAAATCCTCAAATTTTGTGTTATGCGTTATTGGAATAATTTACATTAAACGCTTGGTGCCAAACATTCAAACAAACACTCTTGGGACGAACTTTAGGTTTTAAACGCTGAAATGTATCGAGTATTTCGTTTTAGCTCAAACATCGTAAAGCAACATTAGAATATTTTGTGTAAAACGCTTGCGCTAAAAATTGAAACAAGTACTCTCGTGAAGAACTTTAGGTTATTAGTGCATAAATCGTCTCTAGGACTTTGGATTTCATGAAACATTGTGATCCAGATTGTAATATTTTTACGCCAAACGATTATGCCAAATCATTGAAACAAATCGTCTAGGGAAAAACATTAGGTTTCAACGCATAAATCTTTAAGATTGTTTTGGTTTTACCTATCAAACATGGTGATGCGAAATTCGAATAGTTTAAATTAAACGTTGGTGCCAAAAATTGAAACAAACACTCTTGGGACAAACTCGGTTTTAAATAAATCTATTCGAGAATTCGCTTTAGCTCCCAAACATCGTAATGCAACATTGGTATTGTGTGGAACGCTTGCGCCAAATAATCCAAACTTGGGCAAACTTTAGGTTTTCAAAGCATAAATCTCTCTGAGTTTTTTGGTTTTCCCACACGAAACAATGTGATGCAGCATTGGAATAGTTTACATTAAACGTTTATGCCAAATCTTTGAAACATTCTGTCTAAGGACGAACTTTAGGTTTTCAACGGATAAATCCTCACGATTTTTTTGGTTTTACTACTCAAATGTGGTGATGCGCCATTGAAATAGTTTACATTAAACGTTGGTGCCAAACAATCGAAACAAACACTCTTGGGACGAACTTTATTTTTTAAACGTTGAAATGTATCCGAATTTTCGTTTTAGCTCCCGAAACATCGTAAATCAACATTGGAATATTTTGCGTGAAACGTTTGCGCCAAAAAATTGAAACAAACACTTTTAGGACAAACTTTAGGTTTTCAATGCATAAATCTATCCGAGTTTTTTGGATTTCCCTTCTGAAACATTGTGATCCAGGATTGGAATACTTTACGTGAAACGATTATGCCAAATCATTAAAACAAATCTTCTAGAGACAAACATTAGGGTTTCAACGCATAAATCCTTCCGATTGTTTTGGTTTTACCTTTCAAACATGGTGATGCGACATTCGAATAGTTTACATTAAACCTTGGTTCCAAAAATTAAAAACACTCTTGCGACAAACTGTGGGTTTTAAATGCTGAAATATATCTGAGTTTTTCGATTTAGCTCTAGAAACATAGCAATGCAACATTAATATTGCTTGAAACGTTTGCGCCAAAGAATTGAAATTTGGGACGAACTTTAGGTTTTCAACGCATAAATCTCTCGTGGTTTTTGGTTTTACAATACGAAAACATTGTGATGCAAATGCTGAAATTGTTTACATTAAACGCTTATGCCAAATCTTTGAAACATCTATCTAGGGACGAACTTTAGGTTTTCAACTTCATAAATCCTCAAATGTTGTGATGCTATTGAATAGTTTACATTAAACGCTGGTGCCAAACATTCAAAACAAACACTCTTGGGACGAACTTTAGGTTTTAAATGTTGAAATGTATCGAGTATTTCGTTTTAGCCCCAAACATCGTAAAGCAACATTAGAATATTTTGTGTGAAACGCTTATACCAAAACATTGAAACAAATACTCTCGTGAAGAACTTTAGGTTATTAGTGCATCAATCATGTCCCAAAAGATTTTTGATTTCCGCCATGAAACATTGTGATCGCGATTGTAATACTTTACGTGAAACGATTATGCCAAATCTTTTGAAATAAATCGCCTTGGGACAAACATTAGGTTTCAACTCATAAATCCTTCCAATTGTTTTGGTTTACCTTTCAAACATGGTGATGCGACATTTGAATAGATTACAATAAACGCTGGTGCCAAAAATTGAAACAAACACTCTGGGACAAACTCGGTTTTAAATAAATCTATTCGAGAATTCATTTTAGCTCCCAAACATCGTAATGCAACATTGGTATTGTGTGGAACGCTTATACCAAATAATCCAAACTTGGGACGAACTTTAGGTTTTCAATGCATAAATCTCTCCGAGGTTTTTGGTTTTCCCACTTGAAACATTGTGATGCAAAGATTGGAATAGTTTACATTAAACGCTTATGCCAAATCTTCGAAACACACTGCCTAGCTTACTTAACTTTCGGTTTTCAAAGCATAAATCCTTCCAATTTTTTGGTTTTAATCTACTTTAAATGTGGTGATGCGCCATTGGGATAGTTTACATTAAATGTTGGTTCCAAACAATCGAAACAAACACTCTTGGGACGAACTTTAATTTTTAAACGTGGAATTGTATCCGAGTTTTTTGTTTTAGATCCCAAACACCGTAAAGCAACATTGAATATTTTATGTGAAACGCTTCCTCCATAAAAATGAAACAAACACTCTCGTGATTTAACTTTAGGTTTCAACGCATAAATTTCTAAGATTGTTTTGGTTTTACCTTTCAAAAATCATGGTGATGCAACATTCGAATAGTTTACATTAAACGTTGGTGCCAAAAATTGAAACAAACACTCTTGGGACAAACTGTGGGTTTTGTAAAGACCCGACCCAAAAAGGGTTTCTAAATAGGCCTTTACCCCAATGCATGCATTCAAAGTAAAGGACAATATGCAATTAAATTTTTGGATTCCCAATTAAAACAAAACAAGCAAGGTTCAATCGTAAATCAATATAGTTTGTCGTAAACTTGTCCCTATCTCCAAGCACTGCTTCAAGGCAAATACATTTCCAAAACGTACACTCCGATCGAGATTTATTAAAACATTTGAAACATCCTCAAATTCAATAAAGCGGAATCCACAAAACTTTCTTAAATCATCCTAGGCTCCGTGGGCCACCACATGCATTCGGGGGAAATTAAAGACAAGAATCATAGAAATAAAAAGTCGAGATGACAAAGAGTTCCCATGATCACAAATTTCTCCTCCTTCACCCATCCTGCCTCGCACCTTGGTTACCTGTGGAAAACCACAAAATAAGGGTGAGTAACGAATTACTCAAGAAGAATCCCCAACCGGGTACAATACTGGTATACATGGTCATCTAGGTGAGTGTATGCAAGCTATGAATATAAACACGTATCAGAGCACATAGCTTAAGTCCACACTTGACTCCTCGGATGCCAACTCGTGGTCTTAGTCCTAATAATCCACACCACACAATACGCCCCATACGAAAAACAAGTCTCGGCCTCACCGCTTCACTGTCGATACGAAAGGTGCACTAGCTCAAGATCCCGAGGAGCTCTCCGGCCGGCGCTGTAATGAGCTTAAGCGCGCACCGCGTACTACACGCAGACTATGGGGGTGCCGGTCTAGTGGCAAGCCGCCCATGTCCAAATACCACGCCTAACTAAATCTCTCGGATCGGTGTCACCGACATAGGGGTGAGACCGACACGTGAACTATGTCACTTGAACCACCGCACTGAGGCTAAGGAATCTAGAGTGGTAGGCTTACACCATGTAATGTTCTTCTTTTTGTTAAATATAAAATAAGGTTTAAAAGATGTTATTTGGAGGACTCAACCTCGGCCTTAAAGAGAGATGGGAGTTTGGAATTAATTAAGGAAAATAAATGCGTCACTTAGGTTTGAAGGAGGAAAGCCTTGGGAAGGGAATTTTAGATTTCAAAGCTTATTTAATTTGAGGAAGAAAAAAAAGAAAAAAAAGAAGGAAAACTCTCCTCTCGCAAAACCTCTCCCCACACCCTCGCCGCCGCCGCCGCGCCGCTGGCGTGACTCCGCCTAGCCTTTCGCCCGCATCGATCGATCACCAACCATTTAGAGCTACCACTGGGTCGCACTGCGCGCCCCAGCAAGACCGCCTCGCAGACGCCGGCCAGATCGGCCAGATCCACACGATCGCCACAGACTCACCCGTGTGTCGCTCTCGCTGCTCCGTTCACCGCAGCCTCAAACGCCTCGACGCCGCCCTCACTGGCCCGCACGCCTTTGACCGCGGCGCCTCGAAAGCGCCAAGCCATGCTGCCAAAGCTGCGCTGCAGCTTCTCCGCTCGTTGCACCAAGCTGGCGCGTTTGCTCCTTGTCGCCGAGACGGTGCTTCTCGGCTGGCAAATTCCCTGAGAGACCGACCTTTGGACTTTATGTTCTTTTTAGTCGCTGTTGGTTAATTAGGTTGATGTTATTACTTGTTTAGGTTGTCTGCCCGCTTAGAAGCTCGAGAGTCATCCGCTGATCGTTGGTTCTATTCACTTCCGGTAAGGATTTCTTACCGAGGTTGTGTGGACCTCTGCGAATACTTGATAGCATGCCATGTGTTGTGTTTGTATGGAATTTCTAGTGGATAGGTTGCTTGCTCTTTCTTGTTTCCAGTGTGATTTTTGTGCTTGAGATTCCCGATATATATCCTCGTTAGTTATCATGCTAGGAGTTAAATTGTCTCGTGATAACCGTGACCTTGTTATCCCGTTAGTGCCATGCTAGGAATTGGCGATGATGTATAGTGTAAGAGATTGTAGAGGTAACTAGTGCGTCCCGCCGGAAGGCCCCGATGGACATCCGAGGTGTAAGACCTCGATGGGCATCCTAGGTGTGTCCTCGATGGGCATCACCGAGTTGGAGGTGTAAGACTCCGATGGGCATCCTAGGTGTGTAAGACCTCATGGGCATCACCGAGTTTGAGGTGTAAGACCCGATGGGCATCCTAGGTGTATAAGTCCCCGATGGGCATCACCGAGTTGGAGGTGTAAGACTCGGCGGGCATCCTAGGTGTATAAGTCCCCGATTGGCATCACCGAGTTGGAGGTGTGCAGACCCGATGGGCATCCTAAGTGTGTAAGACCGGCGGGCATCACCGAGTTGGAGGTGTAAGACCTCGATGGGCATCCTAGGTGTATAAGTCCCGATGGGCATCACCGAGATGGAGGTGTAAGACTCGATGGGCATCCTAGGTGTATAAGTCCCCGATGGGCATCACCGAGTTGGAGGTGTAAGACCTCGATGGGCATCCTAGGTGTATAAGTCCTCGATGGGCATCACCGAGTTGGAGGTGTAAGACCTTGATGGGCATCCTAGGTGTATAAGTCCCCGATGGGCAACACCGAGTCCTAGGTTGTGTAAAGCTCGAAGGACACCTGTGTGGAACCTAGGGTAGTTGGTAGTCGTGTAAGCCTCTAATAGGCAAGCCCCAAGAGTGACGCTCTGCTGACCCATCCGCTTGCTCGAGTCATTGCATGGTTGCATGTCCGTGCTAAATGATATGTTTTCAGATTGTACTCCTGCTTGGGGATTCTTACTCGAGTAACTCGCTGCTCACCCTTATTTTCTCGTGGTTTTCCACCGTAACTTGGGACATCGGCAGATGGGTAGGAGGAGGCTACTGGATGATCATGGATAGCCGACTGGGATGCATGTTCTTTAATTGTTTTCTTTATGATTTAGCATGTAGTGGGACTTGGGTCCCTAGGGAAACACTCAAACTATTTTATGGTTCTCGCACTGCACTTTATTTTTTTAAGAAAAGCACCGATCACCAAATTACTCTTGATTTTTACATTGGCTTTTGTGGTTTGTTTAAAGTTCTATTGATTGCAAAAAGTTTTAAATTAGTAAGTTGGATGGTGTTTTACATTTCTAGACATGCATGCTAAGTAAGGATCTAGGTTAGAGACCGCTT